>VXBH01001008.1:230553-242584 GCA_013400035.1 Rynchops niger
ATGCTGTTGGCCTTCTTGGCCACCTGGGCACACTGCTGGCTCATGTGAAGCTGCCTGTCCACCAGCACCCCCAGGCCCTTTACTGCCGGGCAGCTTTCCAGCCACTCTTCCCAAGCCTGTAGCGTTGCTTGGGGTTGTTGTGACCGAAATGCACGACCCGGCACTTGGCCTTATTAAACCACCTACAGTTGGCCTTGGCCCATCGATGCAGCCTGTCCAGGTCCCTCTGTAGAGCCTTCCTACCCTCAAGTAGATCAACCCTCCCATCCAGTTTGGTGGCATCTGCAAACTTACTGAGGGTGCACTCAATCCCCTCATCCAGATCATCGATGAAGATATTAAACAAAACTGGCCCCAAAACTGAGCCCTGAGGGACACCACTGGTGACCGGCCACCAAGAGGATTTCACCCCATTAATCACAACTCTCTGGGCACGGCCGTCCAGCCAGTTTTTCACCCAGCAGAGTACACTTGTCTATGCTATGATTCGCCAGCTTCTCTGGGAGAATGCTGTGGGGGACATTGTCAAAGGCCTTCCCAAAGTCCAGACAGACAATGTCCACAGCCTTCCCCGCATCCAGAAGGTGGGTCACATGCTCATGGAAAGAGATCAGGTTGGTTAAGCAGGTAAGCACTGTGAAAGAGCAATGTGAAAAGGAGAGCAATGTGAAAAGGAGAGCACTGTGAAAGCTTGCCAGCTGATTGACTGTACAGGAGTGACGCTCACTGGACTCCTACAGAGTTAAAGCCTGCATGGTGCACTGTCCTGCCAGTTTAGTAAGTGCTTCACTGTCCAAAGGTCCTACTAGTCCTCAGGGACCTAGACTGCCCTATTGCTTTTAGCCAAGCAGTGTTAGCATGACAGTTGTCTAACAAGTGCATGGCTCGTGAATGGTAATGTTTATCCCTAAAATGGCAAATCTGCTCTACATTTCACGGATGCTTTCTGACTTATAACTTTTTTGAACAAGAAGAGTTGCAGAAACAGAAGTATTTGGGAAAAGCCGCACCATGAAGTGAATTGGTATGCGAAAGGCAGTTCCTGGAACTGTTGGACCGTGGAAACACCAGGAACAACAGGAAAAATAGCAGAGTTTATCAAAATTGTGGTCAGCTTGCCTGCATTAGCTCTCTGTGCAGCGTGTCTGAGGTGTACATGCAGTACAGAAGTTGACTTTTTCTGAGCACCAGAAGGCAAATCAGAAGCAGACTGAAGTGGCCTGGGGGTCAGACGAGGACAGAGGTACAATCAGCCACCTGAGCAACGTAGAAGTGTCAGCCCATTAAGCTGAAAGAAGAGGACTGTGGAAAATTTTAAGGCTTGGTTTCTGTACCTCCAGCACATGCACTCCTTGCTAGTTACAAAATTTATGACAGAAAGTGCTACTTCTGAAGATATTCATGTCTCTTATGCTGGACAAGCAGTTAAGAGTTTGAGTGTGAGACTTAATAGGAGATTATTAGGTTCTTCATAATTCTATCAGAACTGGATCATTTTATATCTTGTTCCAAGGGCAATATATTTGCAATGAGCAGTAGCCAAAAATAGAAGTCTATCACATACTGTAGTGAAATATGCTGTAGCATTTCATGGCAGTATAGTACAAGTCATAAGGTATCAAATCCATGGTTCATCTCATCTTCTATTGTCTTCAGTAGTAGCTGTAGAGAAGTAGCTACAAAAAATATGTGCTGAAAAAGAGGAAAAAGCCTGCTTGCTTCCAAAAGACTTGCTATAAATAGCTAAAAGACACTGGTTTAAATTATGGGGTTTTATGTCCCTACCCAAAACTTGGATCATTAAGTCAGCAGTGTTGTTAGTCATATAACTGTCCAGTCTCCCTTTGTATCATGCAGCTGTGTATTGCACTGCCTAATTATTCATTGTCTAGAAATAATCAGCAATTGTCCCTTCTTGTTTGATTGAAGGCCTCCTTTGTACCAGGGGGTAATAGTAGTCCCCATTCCTCCTGTCACACAGCATTTGTTTTTTAACACTTTATTATGTCCTGTCTTGCTTGTTTAATTTCTCGTGGAAATGACACTATTTTTCGCAATCTTTATTCATGGAGGAGGGCTTTATTTCTTCTCCTAATCATTCTTATTATCATTCTTGTAGAACCCCCCACCCCTGTTTCTCTCTGTCCTGCAATTATACTTCCCTCTCTCCTAGTTATTCTGCATACACAGATCACTTTTGACATCAGATGCTCAGTTGTCGATGCACAGCAGCATCCACTCCATTCACTGAGAACATTTATCAGATATTATGACCATCTGGCTTGCTGGCCAGGCCCTGTGTAAGAGGCAAAATGGTCATAACAAGCAGCAAAAAGTCTAAAAGACAGAGGAACACCATCACTACCCAGCTACTTTAGCCATGCTCTCCCATTAAGACAGAAGTGACTGACTTGAGGCTGCTGAGCCAAGTCTGATACAATATTCAAGTGCAGCTCCCTTGGCCGTGCTGCTCGGTGTTGACTGCAAAAAGGCTATGGTAGCACAGCAGGCTTGCAAATAACCCAAATTAATGTCTGTGGAAGAACTGGTCCTTTAGAGAGAAGCGGCCCCAACGCTGAGCCCTGGGGAACACCACTCGCGACCAGCCACCGGCTGGATTTAACTCCATTCACCACCACTCTCTGGGCCTGGCCATCCAGCCAGTTTTTAGCACCCGTGCAGGCCATGAGCAGCCAGTTTCTGTATGAGAATGCTGTGGGAAATGGTGTCAAAGGTGTACAGGGAACATTGTTGCCAAACTAAGGGCTACGAATTGAATTTTTGAGCCAGAGTTTAAAACCTAGTATAATGGTCTTCAGTGCCACCATAAAAATCTCGTGAACCAAACCCCATGTGAAGTAGAAGCCCAAATTACAGTTTCAAAAATAACTTAAGAAACAACTAACAAACCCTAATATCTTGCCTTCTTTCATATTACCAATCGGATTTGTGATACAGAAATAATTGCTACATCTCAAACCACTCCTTATTTATCCCCCTTTTCTTGCCCTGTATCTCTAAACCACTGTTTTTCTACGTGAGTCCCCACTGGTGGTTATGGGGCCCGCAGTCCATGTTCCATTCTGTTACTGAAGCTTTTGAAATAATGATGGTTTCAGAGAGGGAGAGGCCTGTGTTTTGTATCTGACATTTTGCTGAAAGGAAAATACAGAAGTAGCAAAGTCCTGTACTCATACAAGATTCGCTAATCATAAGAAACCAGGTTCTGTCACGTGTATCCATAAATGTAATCATATGGTATATAAATAGAATTGGTTTTAAATAGAATAGCTGTCAAAGTCTTCAGTCAGGCTTCATCAGCCGCTCTTTAAGAGAAAAGGCTGATTGAAAAGGAAAGTCAGTCAGCAGCAATTTAGTATGAGGGCTAATAATCAGCACTTCGGTTTCATTCCTGTTAAGCTAAAGGAAGTCATTTGACATAGATGTCACTAGGAAGGGTACAACATAAATACTGATGTTTTGGAGACCTCACAGAAGAAGGGAAAAAAAAAAAAATACATGTACATTATAATGTTGTTGCACATTATATCATCCATATGATTACCGAGAGGTTATTTATACTTTAAAGAAAAGAAAATATGTTCTCCCTCAAGCCCCCTCCATCAATAAATTGAAATAAAAGAAATAAGAAAACAATGCCAAAAAAAAGAGAATCTTTCCAAAATTTGAAGAAAATATTGAAAAAAGGTTGTGATGGTGCAGGCATGTAGCAATATGTGCATATTCAATATATCGGTATTATAAGCTCTGTGTGTGTAATGCAGATTCTAGTGAAGATTCATTGACTTGAATAAGGTAATCAGCAGCTCCCAGTAGCAGTTTCAAAGGTTAATCTGCCTTCATTTATACCTCTTTAGCTGATTTATCATTTGCAGAGTTAAATTAAGAGCAAGATAAAACAGAGATGCTGTGTTGAGTGACAGTTTCTGAAGCCTTCTGCTTACAGAAGCACTGATTGAGCCCTGTTCCAGAAATAGATTGCAACGGTCTGGGTAACACCAGTGCCACAAAGGCTGCTCGAGGGGCTTTCAGCATTTATCTGCTATAGATATTGAGAAACTGCAGACTTTCTGATATGATTCGGAACTAAAAGTAGCTCTGCTGTTATGTCCTAGGGTGAGGTATTAGTGGAGACTGACCCCGAATTTCTTAGTGTAAGGACTTTGAGGGGTGATTTCCATCACCAAATGTATCGGTTCTTCCATCCCAAAGTCCTGAAAGCTAACAGAAGATTTTCTTCTGCCTACCAGATGGAAAGAAGTTGTCACTCCATGCACATGGCGGTATCAGTTTTGAAAAAAGATCATGCTGTGCTCAGAGGAAGAGCCTTTTCCATTGCCTTTGAAGTAAAGCTATTGGAACAACTTCCTTGTTCTGAACATTTTCATATGTTTATTGGCTTAAATCGTACTGCATTACAGTAATAAGATACCTTCATCTTGTACTTTCTTATTAGAAAATACATTATCCTACTTGCAGCACATGGGAGTGAGTATTAAAGTGATGGCAATAAGAGGTATTTATAGTTATCAAGTTAGTTATTTAGCCTGGTTCAACATGACTGTATCTGCCTGCTTCATAGTAGTCTTTAAACAGGCACCAGTAAATTTAAAAATTAAAAAAATATAGGCCTGAAGCATCAAGATGCTGATGTAAATATCTGACATTCTAGGAACAGGTGCTTTGCAAAGTTCAATTTAATGGGAATACCCGTAAGAAGGTAGAAGGTTTTTGCTAGTAATTACTCATTTCTACTATTCAAAGATTAGCAGAATAGACAATTTTGAATATATCACTACTGGGTTATAAGATTCTTTTAAAGTACAATACTGGAGTCATTAAGAAGGCCAGTAACTCCTGATGTGCTTGAGCATTTCGTTTGATGTTCATAATGCATTATATTTTTTTATTAATTTATATTTATTTATTTGATATATATATAATGGTTATTATATGTTTATAAATTCACTTTTTATTTCAGCGTCATATTCTTGTTTCTTTTTCTCTCATACTTTTTAGGTAGACAAACAAGTGGTCAATACCCCCATTCAGAGCCACAGGAACATAAAGGCAATATTTTCAAAAGTGACTTGCATTTGGGAGAGTTAAGTCTCAGGTGGATGATAAAATTATGGTGATTCATGGGTTATCATTTATCAAAAACACTGAGTGAGTGATATTAGGTAAGCTGATGGGATCAAGCAAAAAACTTTTGTGTACCATATATGCTTGGATTCAAGTGTTTTAAGAACCAACCAGAAATGTGTCTAGGGCAGAGACAGAAATATTTTGCTAATAAATGGACAAAATATATGGACATAATGGACAGTAGATGGGAGTAGGTATTTTGATCATTTCTCCACTGTCCAAATGCCTATACATTTGAAGTAAATTGAACTATATTTATAATCCTGCATAAGTTATTAGCTAAGAAAAAGCATAAAAATATTTTCTGCTATTGATTGATAAGTCTGATCATGTGTTTGAATCTTACCAAAATATTATGGAAAATAAGCCTCTACAGTATGATTTTTCCTGTTTTTGTGAATACTGGCTATGCATTGTAACTAAATTTTCCATTACTGTATAAGAAACCCATAATTTCATAATGATATTTGATTCTTGCTTAATTAAAACCATCAAGGTATTATAAAACATCCAATTACGAAGATCTGAATTTTTCTTACAAAGTGTACTTTCATCAAAACACTTCATTTTCATTAGCTCTAAATGGTTCTGTAAAATACCTTGAGCTTAGCAAAACCTTGACTGAATCACAGGCTGAGTTCCACTGAAAGGCTGCCCACTGTATCCTGTCGAGAGACTAAGGGATTGGGTTTTAAATAGTCTTTATAAACCCAGATCCAGGAACCCAGCCCTTCCAGAGACTACATTTTCAGAGAGTTTCTTTTCATATCTTTGACAGATGGCTATGTTACATGCCTGGCATCTGTGGAAGCTTTGGAGACATGCCACCTACCAGAGTCCTCATTTGCCCACTTTTTGAGTTCAATAATGCTTGTTGTCCTGGTATCCCCAAATGGTCATGGGACAAAGAGTCTATAAACTCTGAAAACAAATTTTCATGTCATCCTGATGACTATAAAACCTTAAACCTTCATGAGACAGTGGAAGCAATGGCCATCCTTGAGAATTTCTACTGTAAGTATAACAAGAAGTTAAAATTAATGTTATACGTTAAGAAACTACTGTGCTGCTGAGAAAGCACAGTTTCAGAATTTCCATGGTTTCTAAAATCATTTTATGTCTGTTGTCACAGATTTTTAAGTGTTTTATAGTTAGAATAAACGAAAAAAGTGCAAAATATTAAACTGAAAATAATGGATTCCAAAGATTGAGGGAATTTCCTTGTGGCCCGCAATGACCTGTTTTCTTATTTTGATTTCCACTCCCCCCAAGAACAGGGTGGGGATTAACAATTTTATTCACTCTCCCTTTGAAACTGTTTTCTCCTCTGGTCTTGGCTTTTAGTGATATAATTTTGCAAGTGTTTGGGAGACAAAGAAAACACACTGTTTTCTTTCTTCCTTGTTAATTGCTTCATCTTTGTACTGCTTTCAATCCTTCTTAAAGGAAAAGAGCAAACTTCTTTGTAAATGTACTCTGCATCGTTGCTGGGCTACTAATGACTAGAAAAGATGGATTAGTTGAACTCAAATTAGGCTGGTACTTAGCAAGTCAGAACTCAAGATATAAAATAGCAGTAGAGAGAGAATAATCCTGGACCGTTAGTGTCTTATAACAGGCTTGAATTATTATAATCTTCTTTACTAGACCATCTTTGCTGATCATGCACTAGATGCTGGGTACTGAAGCACTAACCCTCTGTGCTTTAAACTTTTATGGGTCTAAATGAGTTCTTAGTGCCTGGCAGATACTGTCCCACGATTGCTGCCTGTTCCATCAGGACTTGCTTGCCTTTGCTTGTTAGGTGTTCCTACTGATTTTTTTCTGGATGTCATGAAAACAAAAAAAAAAAACATCATGGGCAAATAAACCCACTAAAGCTAATAGTTCTTTTTTTCAGTTTGACACATTTGCACAACATACACCACTTTGAACAGGTGATTAAGCCATAGATAGGCCTGTTTTCCAAATAGGAACACCTATAGCTTTTCATTTCAGTGATTTTGATGCTTTTCATAAATTGGGTATTATATATGTACTGCAGGGACTGTCTTTGTCATTATTTAGGGTGAGATTCATATGATGAAATGTAGACATCCGCTATGTATGTTAATCACTCTATACTCACTTTAAAGTCAAAGAAGGCAATTTGTGTAGATGACTGCAGCAAGTCAGTCACTCTCAGCATGTGACTGTTCTACACGTAGATGTCTGTAATGTTGATTCTTAAAACTAGACAAAATAAATCCCAGCCTGGCTTTCTGTGGTAGGGAAAAGACTTACAAAATGAAGTGGAAACAGTATCTATCAGAACACAGATGTGAGAATGTGCCCAAATAATAGGTTTATCTGTGTATTTACATATATTCATTTTGGACTTCCTACCTCTGGCTTTCCCCTTAGTACATATCCTAAGCAACCTGCAGTGATAACGATGAAAGTTTATCTTCCTGTGTGTCTTCAATATAATTTTAATCTTCTTTAACGTGGTTCAAGCCTGTTCACTTTTTCCTTCCAAGACAGCCCCAAGACTTTGTTTATTTGTGTATTCAAAGGAATTTCTACTTACTTATAAAATGTAAAAAGTAAATGCTGGGGATGCTGGGATAATCTTTAAATTATTATCCTCCAGATGAACATACAAGTTGGAATGTATCACTGTCTTTTCATTACTTACTAGAAAGTTGGGTACCACAACCTTATTGCATAGACTTCAGTGCTGAGTAATTTCTGAGCTGATAGGTAAAGCATCATAAAAGATCTGGAAATATGCATTTTACTTGTTAAGAGAGAGAACATAACTGAAGTATAAGCAAATTCTGTGTGATTGAGACCATAGTAGTAGGTCAGCTGCAAGCCTTTGGAGATATTTGTCTGCCAGGATGTCAGTAATCATAGTTTCTTATTTCCTTAAATACATGTTCTGTGGTTTGACGACTCTTAGAGTCAAACCTCACATAAACTCTAAAGTGAGTCTTTTAAGGTGTAGTGTGTTGTAAGAACAAGACAGTGTTTTGAATAACATGGAAAAGAACGTCATTACTATTACTTTGATGTGAACAAAGAGGTCTGAGTCAAGAAAAGTGTTCCCCGTTTTCCCCGATTGAAACTGGTATTAATGTCAAAATTTATGCTCCCTCCTAACCTCTCACTGCTTTCCATAGTGGGTTACAAAGCATTGGTAGTTTTGTCTTTATACAGTTATTTCTTATCTTTATATTGTTTTTGTCTTTGTATCTGCTTTCCTTCTTTTAATTGTATAAGGAAGGAGGTAATGACCAATAAAGAATGTAACCATATCCACATCATGATAGGATGGACTGAGGCAAATGCCATGAAGAATTCAGCCACACTCATTTTGGAGCTTACAGGCATTCCAAGCACCGTACCTAACCCTGCAGTCAGAACAACAAAAAGTTTACCCCTCTACTGTCTTCAGTATAATTTTGTTTCTTACGGCTCAGGTAACACTTTTCCTTTCAAGACGCAACCACCTTTGTACTGCACTTTAATAGACATGAATTAAGGGATAAATATAAATTTGTTTTATTCATCCATCTTTTTCAGGAAGTCAGGTGGATAACATACAAAAACAGATAAGGGTTTAAATTTTCAGAGAGGCTAGCCATGGAGGTTACACCATTTCTATATGTTTTCTATATGACCATTCTATATGTTTTAAGGTCTTTTATCTTTGGTATAAGACCTTGTACTGGTTGAAAAGCTTTGTGAGACAAAGCTCACAAGAAAACATAATATATTTTACTAGGTCATACCTGGAAAAAAATGAAATGAGCTCTCAGACAGACAAGACCTTCTTTAGGTTTGAAATGTGGGTGGCAACTTCCTGAAGCTGTATATATAATTATTTATCTCTGTTCACAGTCGCTGTATTATTCTAAAGTCTGCTCTCATTTCCTTATCGATGCTGCAGCCACACATACTTTTGTGTTCATTTTCCTTTTGTCTGCTTTTAGTAGAATTCTTACAGGTTCTTTTTATCTTTGTTGCCCTCTTTTGCTGTTACTGCGTGGTTTGCAAAAGACATTTCTTCACTTCAGATACCAGGTCACGCAGAGAAGATGTTTAGCTTTCAGGGAGAATTTTGATGCTATTTTAGTCAAGTGGGACAGAATTTATATGGCTTGACTTTGGACACTTATGATTCTTCTCATCCTATGGTAGATGCACAAGCTGGACAAATGATTCTTATCCCAAAAGTGATTTTTCCTCTTCATTAACTGCAAAGTCACCTAAAATCAGGTGCCTCAAACGTAAACATCTAGTGTGGGATTAAGCTCCAGATACCAAATACAGATGTCTGCATGTAAATTGGGTGTCAACTCTGAAATGCAAAATGACGAATTGCCTTAGGGTGTCCAGGAAAACTGTATGGAGCTGTCAGAAATGACAGAGACCCAGGGAGATTTAGACTTTGCAGAGTGGCAGCTGCATGCCGGATGGAAGCCCCTAGGGCAACCTAATTGGCACCAGACATGTGCATTTGGGCAACTGCACTGAGCACATAGTCAGTGGCGCCCAGAGGATAATTCAGCTCAGTCTGCAGAAGATCTCTGTGGTGAAAATCACATCATAAACATATGCGTCTAGTACCTTTGAGATTCATCATGACTAGGCACCCCTCAAATTGATAACTCTCTTGTAATTCCTGTGCCAGCTCCTTGTGAATGTCTGATATCCTAAGGCATTATAAGCCCTTTTAGGTGTGTGTAACTAAGCCCCGCGCTGGATAGTCATTAAATTTAGATGTTTTAATCTTAAACTGAATCCCATCCCTAAAAACATGTGAGATTACTATTGCTTTCTAATCTCTTTCTCCCTCATCCCACTCTTCTGTAAAATGGACGTGATGATACCGAGCACACTGGATGGTTTCTGAAATACGTTGTAATGTTGTTATAACTCCATCAAAATAATTTCATGAAATCTGTGCATTAAAGCAGTTCCTGCTAGCCGAGGAACCAGTTGTAAAGTGCTTTGAAACCCTTCCGTAATGAGCACTATAAAACTGCAAAGTAATATCTTCTAAAAGATTTTTCTTAATTAGCCACTAAAACTGTGGAGTTAGATCTTCCCCCAAACAAAATTTCATGCAAAGTTAAACATTTTAACTGACTTTGCCATTTAAACATAAAATATGCTCTGTTCTCTCAGGCAAGGGAAAGTCCCTAGTCCTTTGAATTTGCTTTGTCTAGGCATTCCAGCGGTAATGGGTACGACAATTACCGTGCGATGAAGTCTGAAGACATTCCTGAGACAATACATCATAACAGAACAGCACGTTCAACTTACATTTAATGGACATGATGACACTTATCTAGATGCAGGGAGTGATACATTATGGGTAAGCCATGTGAGATATTTAAAACCTTCAGCAGAGCTATATTGCACATGCAGGGAAAAAAATAAATAAAAAATAAAGCAAATTCCAGAGCGCTAAAAAGAAAGCCCCATTTAAATTTGCCATTTAGCTGTCAAAATATGTCCTGCTGATTGTGCTACCAGTCAACAGAATACATATCATGCATGAAAAGCAAAATACTTTGAAATATATCACAGACCTACAGCACAGGCCCATTTCCTCTGGAAGCAGATGAGTGCCATTTAACCACAGCTCAGTTAACGGCTTTTGTCATTGTGCAAATCAATGAGGCCTCTACAATGGTTCATTTTATTTATTTTGCTTTTTGAACATGAGCAAGTATAATTGTATTCTTTAATTAAACCAATCTTAATTATATTTTGCATGCTTAAATGCAGTATTTTTGTACTATGATGTACAGCCCTAGACACACAAATAGTAATATCGCAAGCATCATGTTCATTTCTCTGCTCTTTTTAGCAGCCTTCCAGTGAAAGCTATTTTGTTCGGCAGCACTGCTGAAGACCTTCTAAATGTAAGGTCTTTCCAGTCAGCAGTGAACTTTTATTTCAGTAGGAAAATAACTGATGGTAATAACAGCCCAAAGACAAATTATACGTGCCAAGGGGGAATTTATTTCTGAGCAAGGGGGTAAGGCATTATAGATATAATACTACCTATATAATGAATCCCAGGCACTTGGCCTAAAATTGTACGGAAACCCAAGTGGCTGAAACAGCACAGCAAGATCTTAACTCTAAAGTATTTTCCTAAAAGTATATCAGAAATATAGAATATTATCGTACTACAATATATTAAAGCAAACGTGAGCTTCTTCACCAAATGTCATGAAGCATCAGATATAATTTTCCTTCTTTACTTTCACTTAAACCTGTTTTATTATACTTTTAAGCCAGCTGCACATTCCTTGATGGAAGTAACTTTTTTTTTTTTTTGATGTAGCCTTTCAAAAACTTGTCTAGCCCTGCTGATGTTAACGCTTAGAGCAACAGTAACACAGCCAACAAACTTTTCTAGTCTCTCATTTATTGTCAGAATGCAAGGGCGTGTATATTATTTTTCTCTTCACTTTCATTTTGTATTGTCTAAATATATCTGTTGGGATGTCGGATAGAAAGTGAGTAAAGTAACCTATATCGAATGAATATGTGTTTTCTTACTTTTAAAAAGAAAGAAAAAAATTGGCAGAATGTTAAACGGTTAAAATTGGCTGAATTATTTCAGACAACTAGTTCTTACACTTCTCACTATCTCACTGCCCTCCATAGTGATGCATTCCTCAGCCGCAAACAATAGTGTCCTTCAAGTTTTGTTCCGAAGCCATCTATCATTATTGACTTTGTTTTTCTTGTCATGGACAACATTGTCGCTTTAAACTTCATAAATTTACTGTGATGTTTCAAGTGAGGTTGTCATGTAAAATTACAAACAAACAAACAAACAAAAAACAAAACAAAA
>VXBH01001008.1:242622-253201 GCA_013400035.1 Rynchops niger
CTTCCCCCCCCCCAAAATATATACATCCAAAAACCCTCTAGTTCATTTTGCCCACTGTTTTCCACCTATTTTTCATATATCGTGTTATCTGTGTTACTGGATTTATCATATTTTACAATCATATGTATGCCTAATTTTCACTAATCTGGAGAGATGTTAGTCATCCTGTTGTTCATGGGCCACCACTGTCTGCTAAACCCCCAAAAAGTAGAACCTAAAAGGGCATGATGGATTTCCAAACCAGAAAGCTTTGCAAAAGTATGCCTTAGAAAGACCAGAATATACAGACCAGATAACAGAATTATCAGAGGAAACATTAAGACTTCTTAC
Organism: Rynchops niger; assembly: GCA_013400035.1. Classification (NCBI taxonomy): domain Eukaryota; kingdom Metazoa; phylum Chordata; class Aves; order Charadriiformes; family Laridae; genus Rynchops; species Rynchops niger. Next base: position 242,953 of record VXBH01001008.1, read on the forward strand.
AGAACAAGAGGTAACGGGCACAAACTTGAGCATAGGAAGTTCCACCTAAACATGAGGAGGAACTTCTTTCCTGTGAGGGTGGCAGAGCCCTGGCACAGGCTGCCCAGAGAGGTGGTGGAGTCTCCGTCTCTGGAGACATTCCAAACCCGCCTGGACGCGTTCCTGTGCCACCTGCTGTGGGTGACCCTGCTCTGGCCGGGGGTTGGACTGGGTGATCCCCAGAGGTCCCTTCCAATCCTATGATCCTGTGATTCTGTGATACATATATCAGTTACTCGAGCTCACCACTTTCAAGCATACTGGATGCTTGGGGGGTTTTCTTTCTTTTCGTTTTTTCTCCTGAAATTTTACGTGATTTTCAAATAGAACAGCTTGAGATACACTGCATGTTAAATGTTAATACATGTTACATAAAGAGTGTTTGTTATAAAATGGCAATCACACTGAAATAAAGGGCTTCATAATCAATCTTGCATTGTATTAGCTTGTTTTGAATTTTGACGTTGGTTTAAGTATTTCAGTAACATCAATTAGTTGCATCAACCACTTTCAATAACACACTCATACCAAATGCTATTTTCTGTTATAACATTATATTTGGAAAAAAAATGTAAGACATTAAAATCAGCAACTGTTGAAAATATGCAGTAAAACCTGAATTCTGTAGTGACTGAATTTTAGAGAATTAATCTTATATTTGTCCTGAATATGACTTGGGTCTTTCACTTACAACTACCATGATTCCACCAGCTTACAGCACTCCTCCTCTGGCCTGACCTCTCCCTGGACCCCAAATTACTGGAGGCTGTAGAAGCAGCCTGGGGAAGGATTGCTACACGTTTACCTTATTGGTCCAGTTCTTTACCCCTTCTTCACTTTTAGTTATAGTTTGAAGCAGGATACTGGACTAGGCAGAGTTGTGATCTTACCTAGGAAGGCCATTTATGGGAAATCGAAAGAACAGTTCATTTCCCTGAAGTGAGATTAATTTTCAGACTATTTAAAGGATATTATTAACTGATAGCATTGTGGCACTATCTGGCTCTCTATATCTCATATTAACTAAATGCAGCCTCTTCTGACAACACTGTGGAGTGTTACTCTATTCACTCCTGGAAAAGAATATTGCTACCTAGAGTTACATCCTCAGTCTGTGCAAATTGTCATGGCTCAGTTGGAAATTAGTGCAGCTATAGTAATTTATACCTGCTGAGGATCTGGTCCCAGGAGAATGATAGGGGGGGAAAAATGCTAGAAAGCTTTACTTATGTCTCACATCTGATTTAGATTCTCACTTAGGCTTTCTTGGATAAATTCTCTTCCAGTGCTACTTCCCTGAAATTAACAGAGTTATGCCAGCAGGGACCAGCTATTTTTGGACCAGAGGTTCTTATTTTCCAACAGAACAAAACATACTCCTCACAGTTGAAGCAACACTGGAAGGCTTTCAGGTTTATGGCATATTCCAGGCTGGACAAAATAAGCTGGTGATCAAGCCATGACTCGTTATTGTTCAAACTTAATCATAGTGCAGACCAGTTGCTCAGTTTTCCTGTTTCATGCTTTAAGCAACATGTTTCAGATAGGGAAACCTTCCAAGTTGGCTTCTTCGCCAACCAGAAGACTTTGCCAGTGGTTTAGTTCTCATTCTGAGAATAAAATAAAGGATGTCAGAAGCCAGCTGCCTCTAGCATTGCTCCACACATTACTGCTCTGTGAATTACTGTTCTCTTGTGATATTTGTCGGTGTTTCCACTGAGAATCAAGCATTTATTTCATTCACTGAACAGAAACTCCATAAAGATAGTGTTGAGTGCATGAAACAAGCCTGCAAAAGCAAAGTCAGACACCACCACTGACCAGTAAAGGACAGGACATTTTAGGTACCAGTGAGACACGTTCTGTAAATGCTCTGGAGTTTCTTAGAACCTCAAGGTGAGATGCAAGATAGAGCACCGTGAATACAGTGACAGTTAGATAGAGTTTTAAGACTTTTAAATCAAGACAGAGGGCATTTGTTCTCAAAGATATGACTGCAAGTTGTTTGGCATTCCGGATTCAATTGCATTTTCTTAATCATAACTTACATAGATGTTATAGATGTTTCTTCCTGATTTCTTAATACAGTTATTTCCATCTGCTGAACGCTAATATCAAGTGAAAATCTAGTGAATCTGCATGCTAGATCCATGATAATCCTTTCCCAGCTGGATAGCTGTCATAGAGGGATTTCATCGTTTTCTTTAGTCAGTCCATGACAGGGCCTGGGTTGTTATGTCTATGTTCATGATATGCTGATTTCTTTCACCCTTTCAATGAATATTAATTTTAGTCAATTACCACTGTCTGCATGGAAAATATTTCTGTCTTTCACAGAAGTAACATAAAAATAATTTTCCTATTAAAATTATTTAAGGGCTGGGGAAAGAGTGTTTCATCTTCTGCTGGGGAAAAGTTCAATTGAACTACACACCAGCTACTGTGGTTGAATGAAAAATGCCTGCAAGGCTGGAACTTGTTTATTTTGCAAAAGTATCCCTCTGTTAGTTTTCTTGGTACAAGTCTAAAAGAAATTATCAATTCAGAGATGCAGCTCATTGTGACTTGGCCCACCAGTCAGCTGATGAGATGTTCTGATGTTTTTCTTTGAAAGTCTTTGTTCTGTTGTTGATAAATAACATTAGTCACTTTTGATTAGTCGAATAATTTCAAGATTGAGGAAATCTGGAAACACTATGTCTTTCAGACCAACTTTTTGTCCCTATGTAATTTGCCAATACGTCCAGGTTTCATGAGCTTTTTACACTATTCACACCAATTTCAGTATCACATCTCAAATGTGAGACCCAGCAGATCTTAGAAAACCTCCTGAGAAGCCCCTTAAAGGTTCAGGGAACTGATGAGGGTTCTCTGGATTTCTGTCTGCCCACTGTATGTCTCTTTTAGCAGTATCAGAGGGAAATAAAAAAAAATAATAATGTCATGAGAGATATTGAAAGGTCGCTAAGGAATGCATATTCACTATTTTGATAAGAATATGATTAAAATTCAAGAAGAAGGCTTCACACCAAATAAAGTTATTTGTCAGATGCTGCATAATTAAATTGTGCAACAGGATATTGGGGAAACCAGGAACATAAATAGGTTCCAGATGAAAATTCATGGCAGATAGGTCCTTCAGAAACTACTAATTCAAGGGCAAACTCTGTCAAAGAAACTCGCAAACTGTGCAGGCTGGAGAAATATGCCAAGAAAATCATCAGTCATCTTATGTCCTTATCTTTTTATAGGAACATTATTGCTAGCTGCTCTTGGTGGTCTGTTTCATAACATTAGTTTTTATATTTTTAAGTAAAAAAGCTCAAAAGTCTGTAATCTGAGTCAAACACTATGAGGAGATATTTTAAGAGCCAAATGTTTCCCTTATTTCAAGAGAAAGAAAAAAAAAGTAAGTTAATCATACTGAATATCGTTACACTAAAAAAAAAAAAAAAAGAAAAAAAGATAAGGGTGGATAGAGATTCAAACAATTTGTCTTTTAGTCAGTGATTCATGATGAAATCTTAATGCAAATTTGAATTTCAGGTCCACAAGCATGTCTTCTATTTACCAAGATTTCCAAATCATTCCCAAACATTTGATATTGAAGTACATCAACAAATTACTTTGTACCAAGCTTTTCTTCTAATTAGGCTGCTAATGGTTCAAAATAGTATTGTTTTATGGTGAAGAAAGTATTACTACAATTCTTAGCAGTATTTCTTTTATGTGCAGCTCTTTATTGGTTTAATAGAATATTATTTACAAGGAGAATAAAATTTTCATTTTTAATTGTTAGTTTAACCTACAAACCTACAGAGGAGCAATAGAAAAATACGGATGCTTGTGTAGTCTTCTGGAATTATGTTTGACACAAAGGAGAGGATCTATTTAAAGAGACTTGATAGATGCTATAAATAAATGGAAGTATTGTAAAATCTTACTGTATCCCTTAAGAGCAGTTCTGTTATCACAACACTGAAAAAAAATAATCTTCATTTCAGGCTAAGAGTGTAGGGTCAGTTTGGATGAAGGAAATGATAAATTGTGTATATGCTGAGCACAGCGAATGAAAAGAATTCAAATGTAATTTCCCAATATCTTTGGCAAAGGAAGTGGTAAATTAATTGTAGTTTTTTGGGGAAGGAATATCCATATATATATATTTTTTATCAAGAGAGTTCTATCTGAGAAGACACATTATATAAAAATATTTTTTGATAGTGTTTCAGTTTTTACCAATAGCATAAAAAGAGAATAAAAGAAAGGGAAAAAAACTAGTAAATGAGAGGCAAAAAGTCTTTTAACTTCTCAGAAGTATATACATAACACCTAATATTTAGCCTTTATAAACAAAAACCTATGCTGCAGAAATGGTTATGAAAATTTACTTGCCTAGGCAAAATATATACTTGTCTAGTTTTTAAAGAGAAGATTGACACAATAATAACAGATAATATTTAGTCTAGTATCTTAATAATAATATTTAACTAGACTAGTTTATTTTTCTATCACAGGAGTAAGTATGATTTTGTAATGTAGTGTTTTTACATGGGAGTTGCATTTATATTATTGTGTTTCTTTTGTAGACTAAGCAAATAAAATATTGTGACATGCTATTGGAGAGTGGGGGTTGTAAAATTTCTGACCCTTCATGTGTACATCCATTTTCTTTGTTTATTGTGTACTTAATGAGCAAGCAGTGTACTTTAGTTTGAATAATGGACAATTAACGTGTTGTCTCAGCTACGTTCACAAACCCGCCTTTTATTCTTTGGTAGTGCCCCTCTTTCAAAGGAGACTAGTAATTATCTTCGACCCTGAAAGTCTGACCTACCTAGTGTGACAAAGTGAAACCTGTCTTAAGCCACTACCCAAGAGACCAGTAAAAACTGGTCACCTACCACATGTGACCTTTAACTAAATCCATAGAAGACTGCAATGGAAACTTCAGGACCTACATTAAAGTAATTGTTTAAGACAGGACTATCTTCCAGAGGCAGAACAGGATATGAGCATCGTGTCCTGATAAGGTTTATCTTTCTTCATTTAAAATACTAATACTGTCAACAAAGTTGGGTGGTTTTTTGTTGTGGTGGTGTTGTTGTTGTTTTTTTTTTTTTTTTTTAATAGCTGTTATTTATTAGCAATGCTAAGTTCTTTTCCCAATCCACAGCCAGTGAGCTTGCAGAGAACCATGAGTTAACTAACAAAGCCCATTACTGTGCTGACATTATTGATGATGCTATCAATGCTTCAGGTAGACTAAAAAGGGAATTGCAACTTGTTTCTGGGGCCAGTCTCACTGCAGTCTCATCTCCTCTGTCAAGGAGCAGATGAGTTGTTAAAATCTCGAAAGGCTTAATTTACACTGTGGTAAAAAGAAATAAATAAACCCCTACCTATAAATTATATAGCTGCTGCTTATTTTTGTCAGGAGCATGGTAACAACATGATCCAAAACTATAGCACTCTCTGAAGATCCCTTTAATGATTAAAATTAATGTGAGAATAACATAGATTTCAAGAAATCACAGATTTGTTACATGACTCTCTTATGTCCTTGAATGCAGAGACCAAATTAGAAATGCAAATTAATTCTGGGGAAAAGGCCTTTGAATAGTAGGTGGGATTTTTTCAGAAGCAAGCCTCAGAACTTTTCTGTGAACATGTGGATGTTAGAGTCAGTGGCACAGTTGGACTTTGATAATTCATTCCTGTCCTATTTTTTTGGTGACAAAAGAATCCGTTACACAAGATTTTGGACTGTTAGAGGACTGATTTTTCATTGGAAGGTGTTAAACATTATGTGAGATGAAGGATACCAACAGGAAAAAAAAAATTGGGACAGCAGGAGAATCAAGAAAAGAGAGTAGGAGAAATAGAAGAAAATGGAGAATGAGGAGGAAATTTTGGCAGTGCTGCTCATGCAAGTTCAAAGCTGTGATTTCAAAGATGTGGAGAGTTTGATTGTAATACAATGAAGAAATGGAAAGAAAGACAGTGAAGGAAACCGAGTCAATAAATCAGGAAAGTACTGACACCCCGTTTTATGACAGCAGCTCTAAAATAAATACTAAAAAGTTAAATGAGCAGTTAAATCCTCTCCTCAGAAGGAATGTGACTCTTAGAGTGAGAGCAAAGATATCAAGAGCATTTTGGAGACGTGAGATGGGAAGGTACTTTTACATATCTACACCAAAGTTTTATAAAGGTAGCAATGGAAAAGAGATTCTGCTATTGATGCAATCTTTCAACAGTGAAAGGCGAGATACTGGGGAGATGAAATGTTTCTTGGTATTGTAGTCCAGTCAGTGCAAACTTTCTGAGAAGCATGCTGGTTTTGTACTTGCAGGCAGTGCCTTTTAACATATGGTGTCCTCCAGGGGTGGCCTCAAAATTAGAAAAGGAAATAAAATTTGCTTTATCACTACTGTTTTGTCAGGTTTTTTGATTCAATAAATGGGTTTATCATTCTATATCACAGAATCGCAGAATCACAGAATCATAGGGTTGGAAGGGACCTCTGGAGATCACCCAGTCCAACCCCCTGCCAGAGCAGGGTCACCCACAGCAGGTGGCACAGGAACACGTCCAGGCGGGTTTTGAATGTCTCCAGAGTTGGAGACTCCCCCACCTCTCTGGGCAGCCTGTGCCAGGGCTCTGCCACCCTCACAGGAAAGAAGTTCCTCCTCATGTTTAGGTGGAACTTCCTATGCTCAAGTTTGTGCCCGTTATCTCTTGTCCTGTCCCCAGGCACCACTGAAAAGGGCCTGGCCCCATCCTCCTGACACCCACCCTTTAAGTATTTATAAGTGTCGATGAGATCCCCCCTCAGTCGTCTGTTTCCCAACTGTTTAACCAGTTATCTATCCACCATATCTATGTCCATTCATCAAGCCCACTCTTCCTAAGCTTCCCTATGAGGATGCTGTGGGAGACTGTGTGAATGCCTTGCTTAAGTCAAGGTAGACCACATCTACTGCCCTCCCCTCATCTATCCATCCACTCATGCCATCATAGAAGGCTATCAGATTAGTCAGACATGATTTCCCCTTGGTGAATCCATGTTGAGTACTTCTGATAGTTTTCTTTTCCTCCACATGCCTTGAGATGATGCCCCTGTTCCATCATCTTTCCAGGGATGGAGGTGAAGCTGACAGGCCTGTAGTTCCCTGGCTCCTCCTTCTTGTCCTTTTTGAAGACTGGAGTGACGTTGGCTTTCCTCCAGCCCTCAGGCAGCTTGCCTGTTCTCCAGGACCTTTCAAAGATGATGGAGAGTGGCCCAGCAATTACTTCCACCAGCTCCCTCAGCACTCTCAGGTGCATCCCATCGGGGCCCATGGACTTGTGAATATCTAATCGATCTAATTGATCCCTCACTCAATCCTCCTCAACCAAGGGGAAGTCTTCTTCTTTCCCCGTTACATCCCCCAGTGCCTGGGACTCCTGAGGGCTGGTCCAAGCAGTAAAGACCGAAGCAAAGAAGGCATTCAGTAACTCCACCTTCTCCACATCCTCCGTCATGATGGCTCCAGTCTCATTCAACAGTGGGCCCACAACTTCTCTGGTCTTCCTTTTGCTTCCAATATACTTGTAGAAGCCCTTCCTGTTGAGCTTGACATCCCTAGCCAGGTTTAATTCCAACGCGGCCTTGGCTTTCCTTGTTTCATCCCTGCACGCTCTGGCGGCATTCTTGAAATCCTCCCAAGGAGTCAGTCTCTTCTTCCACTTATTGTAGACTTCCTTCTTCCACTTGAGCTTTTTCAGAAGCTCTTTGCTCAACCATGCAGGTCTCCTGCGTCCCTTGGCTGATTTCTTCCTCTTAGGGATGCACCGATCCTGAGCTTCGAGGAAGTGGTCTTTGAATATCAACCAGCTTTCCTGAGCCCCTTTGCCTTCCAGAGCCCTAGCCCACGGGATCTCTCCAAGCAGTTTCTTGAAAGTCAAAGTTAGCCCTCCTGGAATCCAAGGTTGTAATTTTACTTCTTGATGTTTTGTGCCTGGTACCCATGATCCTGAACTCTATCATTTCATCATCACTACAACCTAGGGTGCCCCCAACCTTAATGTCCTCCACCAGTCCCTCTGTGCTTGTCAGTACCAGGTCCAGAAGTGCTCCTCTCCATATCAAAGAAAGAAACAAAACCTGGGAAATTCCAAAAGAAAAACAAAACAAAACAAAACAAAACAAAAGATTTTTGCTGAAAACTAAGTGTAATTGTTAAGTGCAACCATGCACTAATTTGCTCCCTCATATTAAATCCGAAACACTTAATGTCAGGGGAATTAATGGCTAAAGATATCATAACGCTTATGTTGAATACATTATAGATGTAAGAGGATTATTCTGATCAAACAGATGGAAATGCATATTTCATCACACTACTACAGCTTTAACTCTGGCCCAAAATAAACAATGTTTTTCCATCAGTGATTTCAGAATGTAAACAGAGCATAGCACAGACCCTTGCTGAAAAAGAAACAGTTATGGCTGAGATTTTCAAAAGCAACCAATGGATCTGAACAACTGTTAGACTCTCTGGGCTTTGTAAAATCCTTCCTAAAACTCTAATCTTTGTACATGGCTAACATGTCTAAAAGAAGAGGTAGCTCTGAAATTTATCAATTCATAATATTGCTTTTCTTTTAAAATCTCTAGGCTCTCTTCAGCTGCTCTTGGCAATTTGTACAGACTGATACGGTACTAATTTTTTTTTCTCCTGCTGAGTTAGACTTAACATTCGAATGTGTAAGGCAGACAGAGGGTTCCCTGAACTAGGACTAAGGGACTGTTTCTGGTTACTCAAGGTAATCCTGTTTATATATTATTAATTATTCCCGATCCGGTACTGATTTTCTCTTTTCCTAATGGTAACTTGCTTAATGTCTAATAAAATCTTTGAACATAAAAAATGTAAAGCAGAGATATTTTAGGGAAAAATCAGAAAGCACAGGTTCAAGTAACTGCTTAATTAGTATGTGATCTTACAAAAACAGAAGTTGAGGCTTGGAAAGTCATTTTGCAATACATAAAATAGACTTTGTCCAACTCTTTATTAAATTAATATAACTAACTCCAGGTTTATAAAAGAATCATTAGAAACCTCTTTGGACTTTGTTGCCCAGTGTCATTATCCCCTGCACATTCCTGTCTGTTGGGCCAATCCAACACCCACACAAGTCATTGGGAAGGATTTTATAAGGTTCTGGGGACACTGAGGCATCTTGGGGTTTCAGGACAGGAAACCTACCTGGCATTATTGAAAAGATAGAATCTGTCTCTCTATCCCTCAAGAAATAAAATTCAGTTCCTCTTTTAAAAAGATCTCCATCACAGGGGAATTACTTGCTTTGTACTCCCTACTTTAATTTCTAACCGAGTTGTCATCCAACATGCTGATAGTAAAAGTCAATTCTCACACTGAAATTTAGAATTGCATGGATGGCTGTTAAATTAATTAATTCATTAATTTTCCTGACCACCACTTTAAGAATTCACTTTAGTTCTTGCCATTGCTTGTATGGTTTTTTTTTTAACGTTTGATTTGGTTGGTTTGTTCAACAACTTCCTGGATTTTTCTAATGTCTCCAGTAAGGTCTTCCAAGTGAAAAGCTCTACAATAAAGTTCAACTTCACTGAAAACTCTTCAATGATAACTTTTGAATTAAATCAAATAACTAAGTATGGTAATGCCTGCATTATTTTTCCAGAAGGGAAAAGGAATATATATATAAGCACACTTGAATTTACATCTGTCTATCCATGTGTTTCAGATGTCTTCCTCACCATGAAATTCATGACTCTAAGTAAGCCGTGTGAGCACATAATTTATTCCAGTCTGAGTGTCATGCACTGGTATCATAAAATACAAGAACCTTCAAAATTCTGTGTTATTCTGACCTATTTCAATTTTGTATTCTAGTTTATGAACCTTCAAGTCATTTTTCAAGTATTTCACTACTTCATCTCAACTTTCTTGGTGGGGAAACAAATGTGGGGACAAAAAAAAGAAAGGAAATGTTGAAAAAAAAGAAAGGAAATCTTGAAATAAATGGACATAATAAGAACGTTCTTGTAGGGCACAACATTTCTGGCACAATCATACAAAGTCAGACTGGGCCACATGTTGAGGAATTTATTTAATGGGACCTTATCTATTAATTAGTTTTAAATCTGTGTATAGATGCAGAGTTCACTTGTTTCCAT
>VXBH01001008.1:253248-295307 GCA_013400035.1 Rynchops niger
CAAAAAAACCCCCCACTACAATAAGAGTAAGAATATAGCTAAGAGTCAACACCGATATCTAAATAACATTTATAGACATTCACAGTAGTTCTATAACTTCAGTATCTAGAGATCACATTTACTTACCTCTTGTAAGTACAGTGGTGTATAAAATGTGCCATCAGTACAATATTCTGAGTTTTACCACCAATATGTGTTAAAAGTTTACATAATGCCAGCTGCATAGGAAATAGTAAACAAGGGAGGGAGGGGTGAAGAAAAGGAAAAAAAAAAAAAAAAAAAGAAAGGAAAGGGAAGGGAAGGGAAGGGAAGGGAAGGGAAGGGAAGGGAAGGGAAGGGAAGGGAAGGGAAGGGAAGGAAAGGAAAGGAAAGGAAGGAAGGAAGGAAGAAAGAAAGAAAGAAAGAAAACCTCCATATTGAAGACCTTTCCTCATCTATGGTTTCAGAGACTGGGAATTTCTTTACTGTCTTTTTCATTGTTGGTAAAGGGAGCCTCACTTGAACTAGACACTTCGCCTTTAGCTACTGAAATTGGTTTAAATGCCAATATCTCAGTGCTGTTATCTTACTCCCAGCCTTATTCACAAAGGCTTGCAACAGGATCCAGAAATAGGAATGGACTATCTTCTTCCTAATTTAGTGAAGTGGCATTATTCAACCGTTCTGGTTGAAAACCAGAACATCTAAACTGGTAATATAAAGTTAATCATCTGACATGTGGCTATTGAACAAATTTGGCTAAGTCTCAGCTTGAGTTCAGTAATAGCTTTTTGATTATTGATGTCCAACTGCAAAGAAGGCATTGCATTATCAATGTTACTGCTTCCTGGTTCCTGTGGGTTTTGAAAACTATTCCTAGAGCGAATGAGAGAGGGAAGTGTTCATTGAAGTCACTCTTCTGCCTGTGCTGGAAAAGAACGTACTTGCAATTTCCTGTAATGAAGGAATAATATTCTGTACATGGTGGTCTAATTAACAACTTAGAAAAACACTTTGCCAATACTTCTTCATAAACATGTGGATGAGGAAAAGAATGAGGCAGGGAAGACAAAAGTTAGTTCTTGAATTAACATTCAGAAATGTAACAATTTTATGCAACACTAAAGTAATTATTATATGTGATATTAAAGAGAGTGGATGGAATTAATTAGGTATCTTTTAATTTTACAGTAATAATAAGTTCTTAAGTTCTTGCAGCCAGCTGAACAGATGAATATGTACCAAACTCAGTTTTCCTAGGAGAACTTTCATCATTGTAGGTCAAATGAATGGCTTACCTAATGCAGTATCTTCCCTTCAGCCATGTCCACTGGCAGCTAGTTCAGAGGCAAGCACCAGAACACTGTAACAGGAAACGGTGGATTTCCAGTTGAAGACACGTATCAAGTAGGTTCACTACTTTCTTGAAGATAAGGCTGGCTGTCCTTAAATCTTTATCCTACATGGTGTAAATGCACCTTTTTCTCCTCTTATCCTTTCACAATTAGGTTACGCTCCAAGTGGCCATTTTGCTTTATGGCAGGTAACGTTACTGTCTGCTTCAGAAATAAACAATTGAACAACTCTCTGCAAGAATTTGGAGAAATACATGTTAACTGATTTCTGATGATGCTGACCAGTTGAGTTTCCAGCCAGTAGTCAAAAGTCATATCATGTCTTTCTATTCATTAACTTTGTAAGTGGAACTGGTAGTCACAAAAATCACTGGAATTCATTTTGCTCTCAGCCATATGTGCCCTTGCAGTGTAAGATGCTCTATCTATACTTCGCCATGTGCCAGCATATAGAGGGACTGCCCTTAAAGACCAGCCCCCATATTTTATAAATTGTCCTCTATACTGAAACATCAAGGCTATAGGCTTCTGTCAGGTAAGAGTAATAAAAATACCATCTACTTTCTAGGAAACTCAGACCCTCTACAGATCGGATTCGCTTAAAAAGTGTTTATTCCCACAGCTTCCTCCACAAAATGAAACTCCAGATAGTTTTCTCCATCTGTTACATTACCATTTTTCAAACCTTCATTTGTTATCATTTTCTGTATTTACTCCCAGCTGTGCCTAAATTGTTTCAGTGCTGTGAGATTGATAACAAGGAGCCAGAGAAGCGTTTGGGGATTTTCTTTCTCTCGCTCTACAAGACCCAGAAACTCTTCCACCAGAAACGGAACAATGGGAATTTTTAAGCTATTGTTCCCATTTCTTTGTATCAGCTTTCAGTTTCACAGGTATCCTCTACTGGGAGGGGAAGAGGGGTGAAAAATAGGGAGGCGGAGAAACTGGGAGATATTTGATGATTAGCAGGGATGAGACAGGCAAGAGGTGTGGTTATTGTGAGATGAATCATACCCCAGGGGCTTCATGAGGCTTCATGTATGCTTAATGCTTCTAATTCTCCTGGGCTGTAATTATCTCAGGATAGGTAAAAGAGACATTTTTAGAAATGTCAATTTTCTTGATTTATTGGAATTTAAGAGCTCATGCAGCAGACTCAGGGAGTGGGATTTAGCGGCCCAGTAAAGGTTGAGACACCAGCCATTTCGCAGTAATAATCTGAGAGGAAGGAAACTCTCGATTTCCCCGTCCCAGGAAGGCCAGCAGACCTTCTGAGACATTGATCTATGCCTTGTAAGTAGCTCTGCTTTGCTTTTCTCTGTTCTGTGTGGTTTCTTCATTTGCCTTTCTGCAACCAGTTCTTTAACCCTTAGAGCCCATACTGTCCCAAGTGCATCACTCGGAGGGATCCCCCAGTCCCTCGTCAGCTGCCAGCTCTGTGTTCCCCTGTTTCAATATCTCTCCAGACTGCTTCAAAGCAAGCTTATACCTTTATAAAATCCCCTTCTATATATTTTCCATCTGTTTTGCTTCTTATTTGCATCCTCTGTGATTTTGCTGCCCCCAAAACAACTGCTTCCCTGACCATTTTTGTGTTTGGTGCCAGGCTGGGGTTGGTGTTGTACGGCAAGCAGACAGGAAGGACAGGCAAAGGGATCCCAGCAGAGAGAGCTGCTGAGATTGCAACCTGTGCAAGTCATGAACACCTCTCTGCTGTGCACAGCTTTCATCGCACTGGTGTCCTCAGCCTGTCCTGCTGCTAAAAAACAGCCTGGGATTTGACTTTTATTACATTATGTATACACTGAGTTCCTCTTTCTGTCCTGAAAAAAAATCCACTTGTTTAGGAATACACACACATGTAAAAGAAAAAAAAAAAAAAAAANAAAAAAAAAAAAGCGTAATCCCGTACATTGTTAAGTGTTGGAATTACAGACAAAGAGAACAAAATCTCTATGCAGCAAATTATGCAGCTGGTATCTGTGTCACCATGTGCTGCAGGAAAGAGGTCTCTCTTTATTCCTGGTTATACACAGCTGGTTGATTTCAGGTGCAGGTTCCACAGCAGAGGAGAATATATAGAGCATTATTCATTTGTTTCAGGTGCAATTAAGTTATTGTTCTGTCTGGGTTCCCTGCTGAGTATTTATTCACAGTGTGATCTCGAGCAAATCAGTCAGGTCCCTGATTCAACAAACATTTAGGTACGCTTACCAAGGAAGGTCTAATCACACACTTCGGTGTTTCACTGAAGTCTTAATCCCAAGAAAGACGGATAATACAGCATCTTTTGAATTTTTTTTCAGCATGCCTTCATTAAAAACACTGGAGTTGTTCTGGAAATGTGCCTGGTTAACCACGATCAGAATTTGAAATCTGTTGGTTGCCTTTCCATTTACCAGGAAAAATCAGAGGGCTGTGTTACTTAATGCTGTTATACCACTGTTACTCAACTTTGCATATACACTGCTAAACATTTTTCTTTCATCTTTTAATCCCATCCTTCCCAAAATCCTTTTTTTTTTTTTTTTTTTTTAGCAATGCAATCAATAGGTGGTTCCTTTTAAAACTAAATTAATACTCTGATGGAATATACACGTAAGAGAGAGTTATACATCTCCCTTAGATCTCAAGAAGGGACACCTGTGCCTTTATTGTCAGTTCTTGTGGTCAGAGTCAAAATTGAAATAGGTGCTCTGTGGGATATAGTGGCTGTAGCATTTGGGGAGACAAGATTCTCTCATCAGATAGAATAGCAGAGTGCTTCCTTCTTTTAATGATTTTGCTTTGTAATTCAGCTGTTGGTAACCCAATGTTAAATGACAAGCAAACCCTGTTTCATTATACTAATGTATGTCTATGTATTATTTTGATAAAAGAGCTTGTGTGAGCTGCTTTTTTTCAGGCAGAAGCCCACTGCAGCTCTTGCTGCAAGGAGGAGATGATAAAAATATTTGAGTCTTAATGACCTGCTGTACCACAGCTTGCACGTTGCGTAGCAGAGTGGCTGAAGGCATTCACGTGATGTACCCGTCTGCTGGTGTTTGAATAGCTCCTGGGAACCCACTTCAATGTCGTTTGCAAGTTTGCCAAGCAGACTTTTATTGATCAGAATGTCAATTATGGTTTCTCATATGCTTGCATTAATTACCCTGTCCAAGAGAGTGTGGCAGAATGAAGGCTATCACGGCTGATATTAGGCTGTCAGGCTATGAATTTGTAGCTCCTTGAGAGCACAGAGAGAATCATTTCAAGGATAAAAACGCACTGAAGATTTTGCACACAGCAGCTATATGTCATGTTCTGATGTCCAAGCTCTTTATAATATTTTCCCTTTCAGAATAACAGAAGTTCTCAGGCCACATTAATGAAATCTATAGCTCAGTCTCATGTGTGAATAAAAAAAATTAACTCAGAGAGCTCAGAAAGGGAATTAGCTCTATACGAATTAGTAGGTCAGGCAGGTGAAGACTGACACTGAAAATGTTACCCACTTTGATGTACAGAGGAAAGCTTGTGTTCTGATATAAAATCTTAAATTCCAAACCATGTTCCTTTAGAGATGCCATCAGTTTGGTTTTGTATTTCTACTATTTAATGGTATAGTAGCTCTTAGGATGTTTTCCTTGTAAATTAATAAAGGAAAACTAAATCTAACGATAAGTTTAATAAGAGTAATCCATACATCTGACTAAACTTTTTAATTCGATTTACCCTTTCCCTTGCCTAGCCTCAGTCCAGTAAATAGTCACAGGCACACATACAAACTACACCAATGGTTAACATACGCAGAGCTCTGTTGACGCAATAGGGCTTCTCTCCTGCCTGAAAATAAACACTGGTGAGTGTCTTAGATCCAGGTCCTGCTGTTCCATGACCCTCTTGGGCAATGCATGGAGAACTGGCAGGAGAGCAACGAACAAGGAGCAGCAAGCACCTCAAAACCACTTTCAATTCATCATTTATTTTAAATTGTCCCCTTACATATGCAACTCAATCTAATCCTACCGGAAATTCAGTATTTGTAGATCTGTGCAGTGATAGATTACTAAAGCATTAAAGACAAGCTGCCAAGGAAGTTGCTAATCTTACTTTGTAAACTATTTATCACCCAGGATGTAAACATAACGTGAATTTTGTTATTGGTTAAGGAAACTGCAAGTTTAAGAAACAAAACTGTCCCCAAATCAAATTGTTCAGAGCTTTCCATGAGCTACAAAAATAATTATATGCTGGTCAAATCAAATATTCATTTAACTGGAAATTAACCATATTTTAAAAGATTTTATGTGAACTTATACATTAGGAATTAATGGAGCCTCTCCAACAGTCCTTGTCCTACTCTCACAATATATCTGGAACAAGATTTCATACCCTCCTGCACAGAACCAGATATTGAAATAACAACCTTTTATCTCAGAAGGTAACACCAATTCTTCCAGGTATTTTATGGCAAACCTTTTCCATTGTATTTATCCTGTACATTGTCCAAAGCAGAGAAAACCTCCACACCCCTACCACAGTGAAGATGCTGGAGATTAAAGGAAGGGAGAATATTAAATTGTTGTTTTGGCTCTATTTGGATATACTTTAACTATTTTAGAGAAAGTGAGCATCTGAATTGGGCACACTGTTCTCTGAGGGAGAAGAAAATGTTACCTTTAGTCATTTCCAAAATCATTTCAAGAAAAGTTTCACTTCAGTAGAGTACAGTAGACTTTGAGAAAGATAACTGTGGTGTTGATTGAATAGGATGTATAAGAAATTCTGCTTGGAGTGACTTAAAGTGTCTGCTGCATTAAACCATTCAAATAACGTTTTATGGCAGCAATGCTAAAAAAAAAAGCCCAACAAGCCTTTTATAGCAGCAAGAATGAGCTGCTATAAAGAGTGTACCTTGTGCAACCACAAAGTTGCCTTTTTCTCCTTGCTCTTTTTGTGCTCTTGAGTTTATAAAGCCTAGGACAAGCTCAAGGAAAGGTTTCTACTGATTTGTAAGGAAGGGGGTAAGGACTAATAGGAGTAAAATATATTTAAGGATGGAGGGGGGGAGGGGGGGGATGACACACAAAAAAAAAACAAANCAAAACAAAAAACAAACCCCAACAGAACAAAACAAAATAAAACAAAACAAACAAACAAGCAAAAAATAATCCCACATTAGATCTCTTGCGTTTGTCATAAAAAAAACTGGAGCACAATGTCATTGATCCAGAACTGTATCGTTGGGCACACTCCTCCTTTCTGGGCTTTTATTTGCTATATACTGTTTAAAGCAATTTTTTTCAGCAGGCTGTCTCCAAGCAGAAATAACATGGCAAGATAAGCTCTTTAGAGGATCCAGAGGAATTGTCCACACAAAAGCTGCATAGTCGTAATACTAAATCAGCACATTTCCATACTTGTCATACTCTTCACTGTGTTCTCTTTTGGGAACAACTTGTGCTGAATTAGGACATACATTAGAATATAGATAAGGGGCATCTAGAACAGGTATTCTCAAGGTGACTTGCGATTCTCTTAGATATTTTCCAGATCCTGTTCAGTTTTATCATAGCACTTACAAAAGGTCAGTACCATTATCGAAAGTAATGCTTCAGTTATGATTTCATGCACCATCTCCTCAAAACTGCTCCATATTCCCTCTTTTAAAGGATCTGTTAAGCCATCTTTGGTAAAGGTGGCATAGTGGTTTCCTGAGTCACCTTGAAACAACCACTTAAAAACTTCATAAAACAGGAATAGTCGCACCTCTGTATTTTAGAGGGCTAATGTGGATGAATAAATCAAAGGCCTTCGGTGGATATTTAATGACCATGTGTCATTATAAGAGTCACGCATTTAAGGAAACAGGTGGATGCTTGTGATTTATATCCTTAACTCTAAATGAGTAAAGACCTTTTCAGAAGATGCTCTTAAGAACAAAGGAGCTTTATTTACTTATTTCTTTTTCTTCTACAGTTACTGTCTCATAAGGGCATTAGGAAGATAGATTCATTAATGTTTGTTAGACTGAGATACTACGGTGATGAACACCAGAGAAACACAATTGAAACAATTAATAGTTTCTTACTCAGTTCAGATTTTGAATAATGGCATTAATTAGGGAGAGTGATACTGAAATTAAACTAACTAGCTTTTTTTTTTTGGTTTGGTTTAGTTTTGTTTTGTTTTCCAAATTGTAGACCACAAAGAGGGGGAGGGAAGTTGAAAATAACCTGTTCTGGAGATCTGGAAAAAAATTCCGCACTGTTGGAGAAACCCCAGAATGTCTGTTCTTCTTTGTTCTGTATTTAGGCATGTGTAGAGAAAGGACCCATTATCCCAGTCTCTACTGTCATGATAAATCTCCACACAAAACCACCTAATTATATAATGGGTTTGGCAATTTTCCTTTATTTGCATGTGTTCCTTGTTATCCTGTCAGAATTTCCCCAATATTTGTATAGAAGTCAAGTGAACAGAGAACGAAAGGGTAAATTCATAAACCAGAGCACATCTGGATCTGCCCAGAGGAAGTGGGAACACTTGAGTGGTGACTTCCAGATTCACCCGGTCATGGGTGAATTTGAGTATTTCTTGTCCAGATAAACATGTATTTCAGAGGAATATTTTCACAATTACTAACACACACATAAGCACACAGATACAGAATTATGTAGGACATGTATGCTTATTTATGTGCGTAAGAATGCAAATTTACACAGATACATTATATACAATGAATTCCATATGGTGCAAGCCCATTCATTCATGAATCAAATATAGGATGAATTTTTAGAATAGTTGTAAAATATTTTATTGATGAGTATTTCTCAAAATGAAATATAAAAATCAATTACATCCAGTAACAAGAATTACCACAGCTTTTTAAAACAATATTAACTTTTATCTAGACAATTTTTTTTTCAAAAAAATATTTTACCAATGAGGTTAATCCAGATTTTCTCTAGTTTTCTACAGGATTGGACTCCACTCCTGCTCCACAAGCATATTGTTCAAGTCTATTGTTGTATAAATAATAACATTACATTTGGGTGGGCAAATGAATGAGATGCTCTTTTTTAAATTTGATACTATCATTTGGGCACAAAACAGTCACCAATTAGTGACACTTAGTTTTAGATAAGTGACCCTATTATATTTATTTTTTTTCTATTTCATAATTATGTCTCTCAGAGTCTGTAATCAAACCATGCACTATGATGGAGAAGGTTGTATGAAAAGAGCATATAGAAAGGAGTAAACAACAGTCACTTATGTTTTACAAAATGACTAGTGGAAAGTTGCCTCTGAAGACTTGCTCCTTAAGACCTGTCTGTTATTCCCAAACTTATTAGTTATTCTACAAAAAAACACAAGTTCTTCCTGCCAGCCGTGCCTCACGTGCTTTAAGACCCCTGGGAGGACTCTACACTGCAAAAAAACCCATGGAATATTCTTGATCTGGAGAACAGCTCTTTTCGTTATCTGTAGCTGAACTGCCACAATCACTAATCTGTTCCGAAAAACTGTCATATTATCTGACCTAAAAAGTTCGGTTGCCCATTAATAACCCTCATAGCTACCCAATCTCCTCTGCAATATATGTGTTAATGATGGAAGAAGTGCCCAAAGAAGAAGTTAGAGCATCAGAGAAGGAAACAAACAGGCTGGTGTTGCCCTTACAGTATTTGATTGATTTACAGCATGTGCGGGAGCTGAGTAAAGGCTCTGCCGAGGTTTGACTAGAGTTGCCAAGGCAGTTGGTACTGCGAGAAAAGGTCAGAGTAGTTAGACGTAGCTGGATTGTTCACAGATGGCTGATGCTGTCAGTTTTAGTTGAAATAATCCATACTTGAGTTTCAAGGGATGAATCAGTCAGATTCCACCACCGAGAGGATGGATTGCTAACATGTTTTATTTTACTAATGCTTGCGGTTCTCTTAAAAGCCCTCTACAAGGGCATACATAGTACCAGTGGCAAACAGGGATTAAATCTCCAGTTTTTCAAATATGTTTGAAAAAGAGCAGAATTGCTATGCAGGAGTTGAAGAGATGTCACTCATGGTATGGTGCCTCTGCTTTTTGTCATGTCTTCATTTACAGATCTGCCAGAGAGCAGGTTCTGTGGTGCTGTGCCTTTTACTTCTTATATTTGGGAGGAATGGGCCCATGCTTTTACTCACCTGTAGCTTACTATGCCATTATTTCCACGTAATATGTCTTAATTTAGCATTCAAATACAAAATGAGCTTTGTAAGAATTTCTCCATTTGCACTAGCTGTTGCTTGCCATAAACATTCTGAATAGCTGCATAAGGTAGAATTAGTTGATCAAAAGATTTCCTGCTCTTTTTAAAGGAAGAACACGTTTTCAGTTTCCTGGAGTTTTTACAGTAACCAGCCACTGTGTAATATAAAGGTTGAGACCTGAAATATTTCAGTTGAGGGAAAGATATTTCTATTTTAAATCATTGCCTGGCTTCCTCATGGTAGCTTTAGTTTTGCTAACACAAATCCCTAATGTCCCTTTAGGCTGTCATAAAATAAGTGTGAAAAAACTTCATCTTTATCCCTTGGAGAGGGAGGACTTCCAGCCAAGGCTCCATGGAAAATAAGTGTTTGGTATTTGGTGACGTCCTGACATAATCTTCAAAGAATTGTCCTATGTGCTCTCAGGATGAACGTCCCAATAATTAGAAACCTGTCTCACAGCATAAATTATTCTCTGCTTTTCAAATATATTGCAAAGATAAGGCAAAACCACCACTGGTTTTAGGGGGCAAGCTGGTGATTTTCTGACCTGAAAACTGTCTTCTAGTTTCTGTCCTATAGGTGGTAATGAAGTCATGAGCAGTTTTATGGGTGTAATCGTTTATTTGGCTACTTTTTATTATCTTCATCAAGTAGTGGGTTTCTTTAGAACATTTGTCTTTGTGAAACATGTTTATGGAAAATAGTAAATTCATACTTTATCATAAGAACCTTTACAAATGCATTGGGAAGCAGTCAAAGTGGTTCAGAGAGGAGACAGCAATACAGAAACCTGCAATGAAACCTCAGAAGTCCTTATTTACCTGAAAAAAAAAAAAAACCCAAAAAACCAAAAAAAAAAACAAACAAAAACAAAAACAAACTAGTTTTCTTTTTTCACGTTTGGAATAAATTTTCTCTGGACCAAAGTGCTTTTAAGATACGGAAACCAATAGTCCTTTGCCATCCTCTCTAGTTTCACACTGATTCATGTTCAGAGTTAGTCAAAGCATTATAGATACTTTTGCAAATAGTTATTGAGCTTTGAAATTGTAGGATTATGGAACAAATTGTCCTGGGATATCTTTCCTACCCCTCACATGTGTCATCCTCTTGAAGAAGGTCTCTGGTAGAGAGGAAATTCTGAACATCAGGAATCTATATCTTTATCTTCTGACCAGGGACAAAGAAAGGACAGATTATTTTTGAGAGCTCTGCCAGTAAGGTAAAATGGCATTCAGTTTGCCAGAGACTTTAGAATTATTCCATGGCACAGAACCTGCTTAACTAGTGGCCTGTGATAATGTTCATATTTTCTATTCTTTTTCCAACTTAGTGAAAGCCTCTTTGGTAGCAGTGCAGGATCTTCTAGAAGCCTTTCACAGTAATCATAAATGAACTTCAATTATAGGGCACTTGACTGAAAGTCCAGGTGGACAGTGTTTCGCAGCTGTTTGCTTTTGTTAAAGTAACTGGAATTTGATGGTTCCCCCGACAACTCCAGCCTTTCTTTACAGGTGTCATTCAAGGCTGATGTTTCAATAGTGAGGACATCTATTTGACGTCCTTTATCTGTGTAGATTCAGTATTCTAAAGATCTTTAATGATCTCATAGGCAAATAATTTCCCGCTTGCAGACCAGAACTGAGCAGACTGAGGTAGTTTAGGTGTAACGTTGTTGAATAACTTGTCTTAGGGCTGATTTTAAAAGACAGAATTTACCGTAGTTCTTTGATGGTCAGCAGCTTGCTCTCATCAATGCGTTTTGAGCCCTGAGACATTCACGTCTGAGTGGCGACACTTCCTATGACGTCTGCCCCATGCAGATGGCAAGAGATGGGTATGTGTCAGAGGCATGAAGTTATCCTGGTGATGTTCAAGATGCTTAACAGCATAAGGAAATGTTCTTGGAAAACACAAAGCAAAACAGTTAATCGGTAAACGAAAAGCTAATGCCTTATAGAAGGCACGTATCTAAGTTGCATATTAAAAAGGACATCAGCAAGCACATGATTAAAGTATTAATCTACATTAATGCCGTTTGGGATTTGAAAGATCGGTCTCCTACTTCCCAAAGGAGCTCCAACCAAACCTTTTTTTGTAAACTGATATGTGCCTGAAGAAAAAAACAATTGCAAAAACGATGTACTGCTTTCTACAGATCAGTCTGTTGCATTAAAACACATAGTTTTGGTAAAGAACAGTTTAGCTGTGTTCAGTGCCCAAATTTTCCTCTGTTTGTAAGCTTCAGCGCTGTTTTCGGTCTCATTCAAGGAGACGCATCTGGTTGCTTTCCTATTATTTGTTTGGTGCTTTCTATGCTCTAGAGTGCTTGGGCATTTCACATTCTCTTCTTTGATGGCCTTCAGTATTTCAACCTTATGGCTGCTGTCATCCTTAAGAATGTGTGAGTATCAGGACACATGAGCTAAAAAGCATTTCAGTACAATGCAAGATAAATTCAGTAAATAGATAACAAGAACTTGTTATAACACTATAACATAACACTATTTGATTTGAATTCACAAATAAAAGTAAAATAAAAAACGTTTATCTATGGTACTCTAAAGCTGCTCACCATGTTTCAGGGTTACCCATGCTTAATAAAAATACTTATTGTAGTGCAGCTGTAGAAAGCGTTATTGAATAAGAGGATGTCAGTTCAAGAGAAGATTTCAGGAAAACAAGGTGCTTTATTTCTACAAAATGAAATCCTTAAACTCATCATTAAGTCTTCCAGGTAGAAAGAGGCCCTTTATTCAACAGAAGATATTACACAGTTATTTGAAATCTAGAATCTCTTTTTAATAGAAGTCAAAGATAAGCAATTTAGAAGAAAAATACCTTCTCTTTCCCCCTTCCTTCACTTTTTTTTTTTCTTCTGAGAAGGACTTTTTGCAAAGGAGTTTATTCGCAAAATGTGAAAGATAATGTATTGAAAGACTGTAACTTTTAAACATTTCAGAGGAGGTTGTAATCAGAACTAGACAGGACGCATATTTCAGTACAAAATTTGTATGTACAGAGGTTTCTGTGTGCTCCTTACAAGTGGAAAGAAGAACACTGTTGCTTCATCTCTGTGTTGCAATTCCGTCTATTCCCTGTGACAGGCATTTTGAGTCTTAACAGCTCTTTAGGGAATCTGCTTTTCACATCTCAAGCTGCAAATACATCCTTTTATGTACGGAGATCCTCTGGAAGGTCCCCTCATCTGCTGTGCAGTTGTGCATAAACTGACAGTCATCACAGAAATATTTCCTACAACCTAACCAACAAATAAAGAATTCCAAACAAGTTCACGTTATGTTTTCTCATGCAGAAAGAGAGAACGTACTACTTACACAAGGTTTATGGGTTTTGAACAGTGAAGCTCAGGGTTAGTCAAAAGTCCTCGTTGTACAAATCTGGCGGCAGAATCACTGTCTCCGTTAACTGCTGAGGGAACTAGGAAGCTAGCTGGTTAACCTCTGGGTGACATCTAATCTCTAGGTTACACGAAGCCCACCATATGCTCAAATCATTGTGCCCATCTCATTTAACTTGATACAGGATAAATATCTGTGTTAAAGCCTAGTTCGTATAGTGTATTCTGATCTGCACACAATGAGGTGTTCATCCAGCAGTCCTTTGGGTGCATCAGCTACTGGCACTTCAGGTTGTCTCCAGTCATGGTTGCACTCTTTTTTTCCACCAGAATAATTTGGGTCCAAGCCATAATCTCCCAACTCAATATACACTTTCCTTTGTTTCCCGATGTATTTCTTGACATAAACCTTTGTCATCTTGTTTCCTTGGACTGTGATCATTAAGCTTGGCAGTTCAGATTTCTCATAACAGCAACCAAGTGTCCTTCATGTTTTACAGTCCCACTGTTGTTGTTCTTTTTTTTTTTTTTCTTTTGTGTGTGTTATCCATTCATTTAATCAGAAATATCTTTATATTGCCATCTAAATCAAGACTAGGAATATTAAATAGCAGTGTTACAAGAGTGCTATTATTGGGTGACCTTGTGTAATGAGTTCTTCTTGCACAAAATTAACAATTGCATTTTGCAATCTGTTAGTAAAGCAGATTTAATCCCTCTATCATAGGACTTAATCCATCCATCTTGCATAAAATTTAACTTTTAATCATGATGCCATGTGATGCTATGCTAATTTTTCATATAAATCCAACTATACCATACCTACCAGACCTGTGAATTTTAATTTTATTTTATTTTATTTTATTTTATTTTATTTTATTTTATTTTAAATACATTTAATAAACTCTCCTGCTGGAATACAAGTGCTTCTGGTCTGCAGCTATTTTTGAATATTACTGTCATAAATGGAACTGCTGGATACAAATGAGCCTTGCAGTATATCTTTGAAAATGTGTTCATAGTTGCTTTAGGTGATCTAATCCTACCCCAATTTTTTAGCTGATTAACTGTGAATGAAAGCCATTGGATAATCTGCCACCATTTGCAGACCTTATTCTTATCTGAATCTCTATCATAGCTTTCTTTTAAAAAGCTAAAAATAATAAAAAAATACCCTTTACAACCATAAATGACAAACAAGCATTTTCTGTCCCCTTCACTCCAAGTTTCATTTCCATTTTCAGATAAATCCCTCTTTTTGCGAGTAGCATGGTAATTGGAATAAGGTTAAACAGTACTCAATACTTTTGCCAAATCTCTTTTACTCTGTCTTTTCTGTCTCTTCTTTTTCTCTTCTCACTCTTTCTCTTTTCAGTTCCTGTAGGTAATACCAGCGTCCTCTCTATCTTTGTAACCCATCAGTGGGGACCTGTTGCTGCTCCGTTCTCACGTTCTTAATGGTTCATTATGAATTTTTTCCCCCTTCTGCTCACGGTTTGACACACCAGCCAATACAGGCCTAAATATATCTTTGCCAGAGCTTATCCACTGTTCTTATATCGGTGCCTCCAAAACTGCTTGCCAGCTATTTCTTCTCCTTTGAGTCCTATGGCATTCACAGCGGGTCAGAGAAAGGACACAGAGTTTTTTAATACCAGTAAAAGAACAAGCTAGGTTATTTCCATGTTGTGTCTGCAATGATTAGATTTCAAAAATGCTTTGCAAGCATTAGAAGGCTGAGATAAGTTATACAAACAAAATAGATACACCACTACTGATTTTAACCTTGTTAGTGCTGGGTGGAATCCATGTCCTCTATGCAGGGCTGTAACATTCACCTGGAGTTGTTGAGTTTATTGGGCAAAAAGCATAATTTTTCACTATTCTAAGCTTTCTAACTTAGTAAATACATGAACTTGCAGTGTTGGAAAACATATTGGTTTTGTTTCTTGCTTGTCTTTAGTTACTAAGAAATAAACACATTTTAAAAGTGGGTTTGTTTTTTTGTTTGCTTTATTTTTTCCAGTTAATACATTTATATGCATTAAAGTATTTTAATGGAGGTACTAGGTGACTTTACACCTACACACTCCTATATGATGTGAGAAAATTCTTGGTCATTTCTAGTAGTAAATGCAACCATCACGTGCACTGCAAGGTGAACCTGTCCAGCCATGTGTTCATTATGTGGCTTGAAGTATGGGCACCACATTATCCTATTGCCACAGTCTGCACTTCAGTTTTGTGGTTTTGGGTGCCAGGAGTGCTGTTATATTACACATTTTTCTAAGTGGCAGTCCTTCCTGCTCCATCCTTAAGATTACTAGGTATTTCCATCTACTAAGTAATAGATACTTTGTATTGATATAATCCTTCTTTTTTTTTTTTTTTGTTTCTTAAAGACAGAAAATAATGTTACAGGAAGTTAACATAAAATATGTAATAACGATAAGAAATAAAGCCAGTTTTGCTGAGTGAAAATTCAGTGGCTGCAACCTGTCTGTTCCTATTATTCATACTTTGTATACCTGCTGTAAGTTCTCAGTTTATAAAATCTTCTACACATACAGAAACTCTTTCCAGATACAACAAAAACATTTATATAGTAAGCTACAGATGTCATAAAGCATCACAGAATCACTGAAAGGTAGGGGTTGGAAGGGACCTCTGGAGATCACCCAGTCCAACCCCCTGCCAGAGCAGGGTCACCCAGAGCAGGTGGCACAGGAACGTGTCCAGGCAGGTTTGGAATGTCTCCAGAGACGGAGACTCCACCACCTCTCTGGGCAGCCTGTGCCAGTGCTCTGCCACCTTCAAAGTAAAGAAGTTCCTCCTCATGTTTAGGTGGAACTTCCTATGCTCAAGTCTGTGCCCGTTACCTCTTGTCCTGTCCCCGGGCACCACTGAAAAGAGCCTGGCCCCATCCTCCTGACACCCCCCTTTCAGTATTTATAAGTGTTGATAAGATCCCCCCTCAGCCATCTTTTTTCCCGACTGAAGAGACCCAAATCCCTCAGTCTTTCTTCATAAGAGAGGTGTTCCAGTCCCCTCATCATCTCGGTAGCCCTTTGCTGTCCCCTCTCCAGCAGTTCCCTGTCCCTCTGGAACTGGGGAGCCCAGAACTGGACACAGTAAAGAGATGCAATGCAATCTACAGGAACAAAAGGAGGATGTGGATAGTTGTGTAGAAATAAAACTTCGGAGACTATAAAGGTCACAAAGTCCCTATAATTTTCTGAGCTGGAAGGATTGTGCCATTTCAACAATTTTTGTATTGTACCCCTGTGAGGGTCATTCCTTGCCATCAGAAGATTCCCCATAGTCACATGGTCCTGAGAAGTCACAAGTGTAACTCAATAAAAATTAATGAATTAGCAGGACCCTCCACTGAATCCTGCATGAGTCCGGTGAGAGAATTTGTGAAAACATTAAAATCAGATTCATTTCAGAGGAGCAAGCTGGGAGAAGATTTCTGACATGTAGTCAAGGTAAATCCACTTCACAACATTATTGGATTAGCCTTTCTTGAAGTTTAATTAAATTGGTTTTCCCTCTATTAACTGTTATAACTAAAAAATGGCAGATGAGAATGAAACTTCATCTCATTACAGTTTAATAAGTTAAATCTCTTCTTGTGTCTCTAATGCTAAGAAGCACACATTATTTTATGTTAATTGTGCAAGTGGATTTTATGTTAGCAACTTCAGAACATATACTATTGTCCGTGCCTCATCCACAGAGATTACCCACTTTTCAAGTGATAAATCCACCATGACTGCTTTAGACAATAAAATAGAAAGGGAAGAAGGTTGCTTTCTAAAGCAGGTGATCCCAAAGTAGGCATGCCATACTAAGCTAAGTGAGAAAATAAAATAAAAAAAAAAAAACAGACCCACACATACAACGTACCAAGAGTATCAAAATTTGCAACCTACTTCACCATCAAGTATTCAGGTAAAGGCTGTAAGACTTGTCCTCTTTCTCCCTTTTCAGAAAAATAGTTTTAAAATTTCCTCAGTTTTAGACGATGAGGAGGTCTGGTGAGTTCAACAGGACTATTTAAATGGCAATAGACCATAACATTAAAGAAGAATCCATGTTTAACTACACTACTGCTCTGCCATTGCAGAAGTACCTTCAAAAACTACTGTAATATGAGTTTGCTCAGAGGAACAGAGAAAAAGTGATGTAATTGTCTAGGTAAAACAGCAGTGGTGTATGCCAAGAATAGAAACAGCCAAAACTGTATCCTCCTAATTGTGAATTTCAGGGAACTCAAGGCAGGAACCCAGAGGATGTCTGTGAGTGCATGGCTCCCTGAGATACCTCCAGTCCCCTGCAAAATATGAGTCTGGTAGAGCCCAACGGAGTCTTATTCCTGCTGTGCCCAGATGAGGAGAAGAGCAAAGGTGTGATAATAATGACACTCTTCTGCTTCATGGACAAGTTACAAAATTATGGTAGCAATTTAGAAGTGAATCATTAGGAACACTAGAAAAAATGATACTTTATCATCCCAGATTTCAATTACAAAAAGTAAAAAGGTTTTCTTGGATGTCTCAAAATAACTGAGGGGTGAAGACTTCAAAAAGGCATTTTTGGAGCATCTCACTCTGGAGGTCTTTCAAGGGGAACAGAGGCTGGATGGTGCATAGATCCTCAGTGCAGGGAAATTTGCGTTTATGCTCTGTGAAGAGCTCTGTAGCCTAAATTCTGTTACATTGGATTTATCTTTTAAGTATCGTATCCATTTGTCCTTTTCATGCAAGTATTGAGTCCTCTCTGTCTATTTCTACTTTAGCAATCTAAATACATGCAAGGCTTTCTCTGACTTTCAGCTTCCCCTGTTCATACTTGCAAAATAAAATAAAATAAAATAAAATAAAATAAAATAAATGTAGCTGAACTCAAAACGTAGATGGGGAATTGTCTCTGGTTCATAATACCTCCTAGAATCATCCTGATCCATACTTCAGGATCATTTTGAAGAGCGCTACCTGTACCTGTCCAGAAACATGCTGAAGACCATTCTGACAATTTCACAGCGTAATCAATTGAATTCCAGTGCCTGGGAATATTTCTTGGTGCGTTTTGATTTATTCGTATGGATTTAATTTCTGTCATTCATATTACGAGCTCTCCGGAAAACAACAGTCTTGTCTTGTTACTTCTCTATACTGTAAATAATAGAGCTTGATCTTTTAAGGACCAGCTAGGTGCTTCCTGTAATGGAAATGAGTAATGATAATGAAATCAACATTATTTTTGTATGCCTGCTGACAGCCCTGAAAGTTTTGGGTTTTACCCTGAGCCCAGACTAGCTGGCTACATAGATCATTGTTTGAAATTATTTCCCACCCAGTTCTGCTCACAGCCAGCTTCACAGAAGTGGTTTTGTGCCTTATTAGCAAATGCAAAAATTAATATTCTGCTTAATCCTTGGTCTATAATTAATTATTTTGCCAAATTAGGATCTCAGTAGAAAAAAAAGATTTTAAAGCACAAAGGAATCAATGCTAGTACATTAGGAAATAAAAATATTTCTAAATTCAAAATGACAGAAGTAGCTAAAAATATTTTTGCCAGTCAATCAACCAGCTGAGATATACAGAGGCAATATTGACTGTAGAGCCCCATAATTACTCTTTCAGGCTGCTGTCACACTTTTGGAGTTCAGTTTATTTGTTTTTAAATTACTTTCTTTCAGCTATCTCCTATTTTTGAAGTGTGATAATGATAATATTGGCTGACATTACAACTTGTTCAAGATAAGAATTATCTGCTATTGCAGAAAGTGAGCTTATCTGTAGCAGACTAATTCCTCAGCCCAAAGATTGTGACCCATTTCAAAGTTCAGTTGAATGCAAAATTTTTAATACAATTGTTTATTTTTGTTTCTGTCCTGACAAGATATGCATGAAAAACAGTCTCTGCCCTAAAGAGGGAGCATTTTTTTTTATGCAAATAGATGAAAGAAATAAAAAATTAGAAGACAAACAGTGATACAGAGAAAGTGCTTTGGCCAATGCCACAGCAGATTAATTAGAATTAGTATATGGTGTCATAAACTCTCCTTAGGCCACTCACCTCATCATAACTCTGCTGAGAGTTGACCTTAAACTGTCAGAAAATAGGGTCCATTGACTTCATAAGACAGAATCAATACTGAAATTAAGGTAAGAAGATGTGTTACATGTAAAGTCTACAGGCCCGTATAGGAATGGCAGCATGACATCTTTGCACAAGTGGCGAGAGAATAATCTCTCTACCGTAGCTTTCCAGGAACTCTGTTAATGTTAAATGAAATTAGTGTCCTAATGCACAATTTCATTTGTATTGAAGCTGTGATTCATGGTTTGGGCAGTAACTGGAGTGAATCTATACGTGTTTCAGAAACTGTCCGTCTTTCAGAGGATGCATTTCTGTCTTAGGCTAAGAGTTGATTGGAGAAATGAGCCAGATAGATAGTTTCAAACATATGAACTTTGAAACACTGAATGTTTCCAGGGCATGTTTTTCTTAAAGATTTCTTTAGTTCTTATTTATAAATCTTCTGAATAAAGTTGCAGGAGTATGTTTGGCTTTACAAACTTTATTTGAAAGATCATATTTAATTAAAATAATTTCTAAAACAGTTGTCTTCTTCCAAAATAGATTTAAAAATCCACAGTCTTATCTCCCTTTCTTTGGCTTTGCAAGTAAGATAGATAAATTCAATGACAGATCTACAAATCACGTTAAAAATAACTAAATAGAAAGATTTCAGCTACCCCACCTTATTATACTCTTGAGATATATTTGATTTAGGTTATAAATGTGCTCTGAAATCCTGCCATAATAATGAAGCTGCTACATCCTGCTGTCATATTTAAATTTGTTATGATATATAAATCCTTTTCAAGTTTTATGTCTCTTGATTTTCCCCCAAAGCGAAGTTTTAGTAAAGAGCTCCAAGTTCATACTGAGTTCAACCAGATGGCACATTTTACATGACTACATCAACCATGCTAAATTCTCCTAGTGAATTCAAGACAATCCAAGTGTCTTATAAATGCCTAACCACATGGCTCAAAACTGAGAGAGTCCATGTTTGAATGATCTCGGTAGGAGCAGTACAGAAGGCAGCAAACATGCGTAATTTTTCAGTAGATTCAAAGCAGTAAACCTATTTCTATTGCTCTTGAATTTCATTTCATGAACCTGCAACATGAACAAGGATGTCAGGATTTCCCTCTAAGAACTAGTCTAAACTCAGATCCAAAGCTGGTTGTAAAAACATTCGAATTCCATTCTTCAGTGTCCCTTATTTAAATAAGAATCATCACCTTGAAATGATTTGTCTCTCAAGTTCAGGTGTCCCTGTATTTTAACCAATATGAGCTGTTTTAAGGTACTACATAGAGAAAGCTATTTGCAGTGCTGATCAGAAGGTCTTGTTGGTCTTACAAAATTTAGCAACTATGTGATACTTTTCAAAGGCCCATTTCATGTGCTAATAAAATCTATAGGGGCGTGTATGTTTTTGTGATGTTTTTTCTTTATTATATCTATATTTATGCATCTCCTAGTTTCAGAACATTATGTTTTCTAATACAGTGAAAGATTACAGCCTTACTGAGCTCATTTGTGAGACAGACATTCCAGAGGTTTGCAAGGGCAGGTAGCGACAGGACGGGGAGCACTGTTTTAAACTAGAGCAGGTTAGGTTTAAATTAGCCATTAGGAAGAAATTCTTTACACTGAGGGTGGGAAGACACTGGCCCAGGTTGCCAGAGAGGAGGTGGAGGCCCCATCCCTGGAGACTTTCAAGGCCAGGCTTGATGAGGCTCTGAGCAACCTGATCTAGTTGAAGATGTCCCTGCTGACTGCAGGGGGGTTGGACTAGGTGGCCTTTAAAGGTCCCTTCCAACCCAACACATTCTATGATTCTATGATTCTGTGATGCTCCAGGTCTCCTTGTTACTTCAGATAAAGCTGAAAAGGGACTCAGTCAATCCCAAGTACTGAATAGCTTCCAATTATAAGTAGTAAATAGCCAAAAGTGACTAAACTGACCGCAGTTTTCCAGACTGGATGAGCCCATGGAGCATATGCATGATAGGGTACCGTGAAAACATAATGAATATAGAAAAATTGATGTGAAATGAGTAAATCTAGGTGACTCTTTTCAGTAGCCAAGTTAAAACAAATCAGATCNTCAGTGCCACAGAAACTTTTGTCAGTAGCTCATGTGTGTTGAAAAAGCAATTAGATTAATAAAAAAAGAAATCTCTCTAGACCTAATAAATAAAAGATAGCACTAGCTCAAAAATTCTCCAAGCTATAGATTATTTATAATCACTAGGGAAATATACTGTGAAAACATTGTCATATTTGTGTCTTATTCTTCGGCTCTTTTTCGGTTACTTGCCATTTGACACAGGAAAACAGAATACACAAATATACAAACTTCTGATCTTATTTGGAAAGGACATTCCTGTGCTCTCACATTTTACTCCCTTTCCTCACATCATTTTTCTAGTGACTTGGAGCTCTGCGTGATTGTACAGGATCAGGTAAATAATTTTTAAGCAAATTAGTACTTCTCTTTATTTTTATGTATTTATTATACTAGGGACTTGTTACTATTTTATTTAATATTGTCCTGGGGAGGGCTGGAGATTCATTGTTCAGTATTCAGAGCTTAACACACTATGAACTAGTTTGTGTAAGGTAGCAATGAATATTTCACAGGGCACTCTAAAACGTTTCAGAAGTTTTGAGGATTTTGAAACGCTATTCCCTCTTCTCTTATGTCGAAGAGCTGAATACTCAGGCTAAATGGGTAGTACTAACATAGTGTCCTTCCTAGAGAGATGGAAAAAAAGTAGATCCAGTTAACTCTACCAAGTACCGTCAGGAATGAAAGTCTTGCATTCAGAAATTCAAGTCCTATGGGTGTCAAGAGGATGGAGTCAGACTCTTTTCAGTAGTGCCCAGTGACAGGACAAAGGGGAAAGGACACAAGCTGGAACATAGGAAGTTCCACCTAAACACGAGGAGGAACTTCTTTGCTGTGAGGGTGGCAGAGCCCTGGCACAGGCTGCCCAGAGAGGTGGGGGAGTCTCCGTCTCTGGAGACATCCCAACCCCGCCTGGACGCGTTCCTGTGCCACCTGCTGTGGGTGACCCTGCTCTGGCAGGGGTGGGACGGGGTGATCTCCAGAGGTCCCTTCCAACCCTATGATTCTGTGATTCTGTGATATTCAATAACTATAGAAACATTTAGCTGGTTATCACAGCTGAAGATTTTGGGAGGTTCACAGCCAAACCTAGAATGGTACTGTCAAATCCAAATTTGCTTCTTGTTCTCACAGAAAAAGGAACAACACATGCATAACTCCAGAATTGATTTTTGTTCAGTTGCTGTGTTCCTGCTATGTTAGATTCAATGGAATGCAATTTAATACAAGTATTGTATCATTTTTTTGGTCCACCGCCTTCCCATATCTTCTTTCAATTATGCATGCAATAAAGATGATTATTTCATTGAAAGAGGATAGTGTGAAGATAATTGTGACAGTTTAACATGTTAACTGTTAACATTTTAACGTGTTAACAAGGGAGCCTTGTTCCCTAACTGGCTCAGATTACCGCTTCTGGTGCTGTCAGTAGACAGGTCTGTTGTGTTCCTGCATTAGGACCTAGTCCTCCACTCCAACTGTGAGGTTTCATTTTATAAAATAGTTAAGTAGCTAGAGCCTAAAAAAGTCTGCCTTTCACACTGAAATGGAAAAAAAAAAAAAAAATTCTACTGGAATAAGGTTTTTTTTTCTCTAGAAATGCATACTGGAGGAAATTAAATTTCTCTTGGCCAAAGTCACAAAACAACTCCAAGTGAAACCAGTATCCAAAGTTACTTTAAATGACTTGCTCTTTCCTGTAGGAAACAGGGTTGCAACTTCCTTAATGGTTTATTTGGTTGTGACTGCAGCCTTGCATCCTTCAGCTCACCGATACTTATTTTCTAATCTCATGGCAGACAGTTTTAAAAATCAGAGTTCTCTGATTTTCTTCACTAACCAGAAGTCCATTTCCACACTAGGAAACCTTCTTATGGCAACCCTAATGGAGCTGCTGCTGAAGCACAGACAATCTCTTATTCAGGAGACTTTTTGGTTAAAAGAGTCCTCTACTCTGTTGACTGTCTGATTACATTCAATTAGATACAGCCAATTAAGCACTTACTACTTAACAAATTTAATGTCTATCCAGTTATGTGGGAGTTATAGGAAGTCAGAGGGTAACTTCAGTAAACAGTGCTTTTATATAAAATCAAACCTGATTTATCTAATACAGATAACAAAATAGGGTAAAACTGGACAAAATCACTATAACTCTACTAACTATGTTCATATTTGCAGTCTTATTTATTAAATATAGCCTTGAGGGAAACACCGAAGACCTTTATTTATTTATTTATTTATTTATTTATTTATTAAATGTTTTTACTGTGTATATTCATTCATTTTCCAAATAATTTCTTAGCTATATTTGGTTAATACCTTGAAGAATAGAACTTTTGTTTTTCAAATGACTAATTTGTATCAAGTTTATATCAGGTATTATTATTACATTACAATGATTATTTTTTCACGAATATACCTTATATTACATTAGTAACCGAAACAAGAAATCCAAATATTCTCTTATTGTTTTACCCCTCCATTAACTTAACCAACAACGTTAACGTAATCCTTGCAGGAGGTAATGATCTAGTTTCTATACACTAACACATCCACAGTTTTTTCACTCATGCTAAGCAGATTTTCCTAGACCCAGTTTTTCATAACATTAAAAGCTCAGTGTGTAATAACTGAAGAGAAACCTCAAAGGAGGAAGAGTGAGGATAGATTTTAACAAGTTTTCCAGCAAAAGGCTCAAAAAATCATGTGTTCTGAGAAGAGCACGCACCAGCACTGAAACCAGTGTGGATAACACTGCTCAATAATTTCCTTCTGGGCTGGCTGCAGACGGTGTTACTACATGGCAATACTGTTGAAACCAATCGAAGTACCTCCATGTCTTGTATAACCTCGCTCTGCAGCTGCTTCTTGCCAGCCACCTTGTGTCACATAGCCCCAGTATGAATTTATCTCTTCCCTAATGCTAGATCTGGTAAGGCAGGTTTGAAATTCTCCGGCTGTGCTAACACATAGGCTTCTCACCTGAGAAGCTCAAATTCACTTATTAAGGAAGGAATTAAAAAATGAAATTATATTCCAGGTCCTGCCAATAAAAGAATAAGGGTATAAAGGCTCCGTCTTAAGTAAACAGACATCTGGGTTCAGGGATTTATTTTGTCCTCAGTTTTGTGCCTGGATAGTTGACCTGCTGACCCCACAGCCCATCAACGTCTGCAGTTCTTAACAAAACATTATAAGGTATGTGTAATATTCTAAAAATATTTACTGAGGAATCCACCAGGGTTTTGTTTTAATCAGTTCTTTTGGTATTTAAGTAATCTTTTCTATTAAACCATCTGACTCTATGTGGCAGATCTTGACTTATGCTTAAATGATATCCCAATGAGAAATGTAAAATGAGCTGTGATTGCATTTATAAAAGAATGCATAAATAAACATACTTTAAAGGAATGAATCAAAGGAATAGGAAGGAGAAAAAAAAAAAAAATCCCAAAGCTTCACCCTAGCAGGTTGCTACTGAAATATTTTTCTTGCATTTGGAAACCAAATGAAAATTCAGTTCTTTTGTTAGGAACACTTAAATGCAGTGTGGTTACCCTGCATTTAATTCAGCATAACTAAGACCAGATTTTTGACCTTTTGTATCTTGACTGCTCTTGAAATAATTGTAATCAAAGACGTTCAGAGAAAAAGGGTTGTGGCTAATACCATCAATATTGACAGTCATTTTTACTTTCTGTAGCACTCAACTCTTCTTATGTTACACATTTCCACACTGCTTCATAACACGGCACATTTTCAGAAGAAGGTAAATTATTCTAGCACTATAATTATGAGAAATCTCAAGTAAAATGGGTGTTAAAATCAAAAACAAGATCACACAAGGGAACCAAGTTACAGGGTTATTCAATCCGGTTACCTTGCCATGCTAAAAAGGAAAGTGAAAACAGAGACAGAGGGGTATGAGTGACAGATTTTTGTTCTTAATGTATTCGTCCTGCTGTATACATTAGTGCACATGGATAATGGTAAAGTTATAGAGATATTTATCTTACAAAAAATATTTTCCTAATAAGCACACATTAAGAAGTCTGTCAGCTCCTTATACTGAGATATTTACCCTCAAACCAGTATGAATTGTGTTCAAAGCCGTATATGCATTATAACGTGTTTTGAATCTCACTTCTTTAAACTATGCATATATATGTTGAAAACATATCATTCATACAATCCAGATAACCTGCAAAATACTTTTCTGGACACTTACATGTCCTGTAGCATCAAAATACTGGAAATTTTCTTAAATAGTTTTCTTGACAAGACCATAAGTATGTGTCATAGCCAGGAATTTAATTAAGCAAACTTGAATTTAGATTACAGGAAAGGGAGACAGCAGTAGATGTAATTTATCTTGATTTCAGCAATGTTTTCCATACTGCCTTCCACTTTTTTCTGTGAATGTACAACAGGTTGCCCAGAGAGGTTGTGGAGTCTCCATCCTTGGAAATATTCAAAACCTGACTAGACACAGTCCTGAGCACCCTAGCTGACTTTGCTTGGGCAGGGGGTTAGATTAGATGATTTCCAGAGGTGCCTTTCCATCCCATCCATTCAGTGATTCTGTGAAGGACAGTTTAACAACAAACTGCTGAAAAAAAACAGGATACCAGGTAAGACCTGGTAAGACCTGGTAGACCTCCACCTAGTAGACTACCTGGTAGACCTCCACCTGGTCTCCACATGGAGAAAGAAACCCAAAAGCAGTGGAGTTAGGAAAAGAAGATTGTTCTGTTCCTCCTGGACATCCTTCTGGGAATCATACCCTATGAGTCCTGGATCTTATGTTCCTTCTTATGCCAAAAATAAGGTTAGCAGTCTTGGGATGGTGTAACAGTGGGTTGGGTTTTTTTTTGTCCAAACAGTAATTGATTAATATAATCACCAATAAAAAGAAAGGTAGGAACATAGAAAGGAAAAAAAAAAAACAAACAACAAACCAGAACCAAAATGCACATGTAGATACAGGGCAGAGAGACACATGAATTCTTGGTGGCATTAAAAGAATAAACTCGCCCCAAAAAAGCAAGCAAAGGTCTTAAAGCATTACCAGCTTAATGATTTTCTTGTTATTCACATTATGTCCACTCAGAAAAGAAGTCATTTCCTTATGTTACGTTGACTGCTTTTTATGTCAGCCTAAGGTGCTCTCAGATCTCAATTTCGATTTTTACATTTTGAACATAAAAAATGATGCATATCATCTAAGACACTAGTAAATTGTTCATAATTTCAGATTTAAAATACGGACCTCCTTGTTTAAAAGCCTTTTCTTAAACTCGTCAATGACACCGCTGAAAATTATAAAATCAAGTTTTCTTTAATGATTATGGTTGGCCTCAGGTTTACAGAAATTTCTTAGTGTTCTCTTATTACAGTACTGAAAAGCATATCTCCAGAGCTCACGTGTTGACTTGCACTCTTGTTTCTCATATTTAGCATCCCGTTGGGGAATAATTCTTACAGGGAGAAACCAAAAAGACTTCTTTCTCAAGATGTGGTTATAAACAAACTAGCAGGAAACTGTGTCTCTTAATATTGCCCAGAAGAAAAGTACAGCAGTCATTTTAAGCGTGTTGCTGCATGTTGTGAATATTGAGAAGCTATTGAGTTCTTTTGGGGATATTTTNGGAGGGTTTTTGTCGGGTTTTGAGGGGGTTTGGAGGATTTAGGATTGTTTGGTATAGCATGATATATGGGGGTTGTGTGCATTAATATAATAATAATTTAATATTTTACAAAAGAAGTCAACCAACATTATGACTATAAACCGCAGTAGTCTATAGTGTTAACATGACATTTCTCAGTATGAATATTCCAAACTTTTGTTTTTACTAAATTACCAAGCGCTGTTCAAGATTTACAAGGAAATTTCATGATTTGTCATTACATTTACCTTCAGCTCTGATTATGCAAACCCCAGCCATTGGAAAGGAAAACAGACAGTAGGTGAAGTAAAGAGAAATAGTCTGTAGGTTTAGATCGATTGTATCAGTCACTGAAATAACCCTACTAACAGCTATCGCCTCACCCAAAGATCATTTAAATCTTTTCTGGGCGTTAATGGATTTTGGATCAGAAATGCAAGTTACTTATTTTTCCTGAATAATTTCAAAATGCACACGAACTCTTTAACTTAACCAAGGCTTTGCTGGGAAGAGCAGGATACACGAGAGAGTCACACTGCTATTTCTAATCTACTTTCTTAGAAAATGATCCAATGTTTCAGTCTGGAGAGACCTTCAAATAAATAGACACCCTGGCTGGACAGGCAAATGCTATCTACCAAACAAAACTACCAGAGATATTTTATGCATTTTAGTATTTTTCTAAGTAGGCAGGTCACATGACAACAACAGTGGGTAGGTCAGATATACCTGGACCATTCATCTGCTTTTTATCTTCAGATGGATACCACCATTTCCTTTTTGATGGTATAATTTGTTACTTATTTTTTTTCCCCACAGCCAAGTTTACTTTGTTTATAGGGCCCATAATGATATTTAGATACGTTTTTTTAGATCAAAACAAACTTTTACAGCACGACAATTTATTTCGGTCAGACCTTTTAATAAGTATTTTTCCATTTATAATAATGCTTCAGCTTATATTTGCTGCAGTATATGGTCTACTGCTGTTTTGGCTGCTGTCTAAATATTTACAGCTTTAGGCAGAGGTGAAGACATTTTGTTAGGGACTCTGGCAGCTTTTTAAAAGACTACAGGGGAAAAAAAGCAGCTGTTTGTTTAAATCTGCATTTAAAATAAAGTGTACTTCAGGCAACATGCCAGGGGAAATAATCTTTCAGCAGTTTTTAAAAACGAGACATGGGCACAACTTAAAACAGCCGATAATTATGCCAAACCTGTGTTCTTCCCTTATGTATTCATACACCTTAAAAATATATATTTTAAATGAAAAGACAATCTTATCTTTCCACAACACAAAACAAGGTACGCTGTAAAATGTATAATGCAAAAGTCATGTAATTTATCACTCAAAAAACACTAGTCCCTTTGGAACCTTCAGTTTCAGAAAATGTTGTATGTTCTTGAAACAAGAATTGTTAAAAGAAGTTTGTTTTCACATAATTATAGACACCTTAGAGACAATCCTGAAACACAGTGAAAGGAATAGTAAGCTTCGTACTATAAACACATTTGCAATGTTAACAAACAAATATGAAAAAAAGAAAGTAACAAGCAAAAAAACAAAGCCTGAATTCTAAAAAGCTAAAAGTAACGAGGCCCAGGGGAGTGGTACTGAGAAGTTAAACCTCTTAGCATGAGTTAAAATCTGTCCCACATTGTCAGTGTCCTCAAGCATTTATAATACAAAAACAGTGACCTATATAAAATAAAAATAAAAGTCTGTTCCCTCTATCTCTCTCTCTCTGTTATCACAGATTCAGAGGTTTAGTTCAGCATCTTTCCTTTCTCCCTTCAACCTGGCCTTTCCCAAAATGGGATTAGTTTAATTAACCAAACCGTTAGTTAGAGCAACCTCAGAGTTTCATGTTGTACTATTCACAACCACCACAATCCCACACTACTGGTTGTTTTAACGAACAGCATAGGCAGGAGACGGAATAAACCTCATTTAATTTCAGATGTATAAAAATTGGACATCTACACTAAACTAGCTCTTACAACTAATGGAGAAGAGTGACATCTTCAGAAACTGATTAATTGCATCCTAAAATGGGAGTCTGAGGGAGGCAGTGTGAATTGTTCTCTGGAAGTCCTTTTCAAAAAAACATAGAAGGAAACTTGACGACCCTCTTGACGAATCTTTTGAAGTTCACTTCACAGTTCACTTCACACCTCCATGCCACTGTCTTCATTAGGTGCCTGATGTGAGCCAGGGTTCTAGTATAACCAGTATCCTCAGTTCAGAGAACTACGCGCTCTCCTTGAACCAGATACTTCCATGTGATTAGCTGAATGGATGTACAGACTTCTTTGATGGCATTGACAAGGTATTTTCCCCTAGAGCCGTTTGAGATGTCTAAAGGCATCTGCAAATCATGGCAGAGGAGACCCAGGACCTTTGTGAGAAAATGCTCATCCAGACTGTTAGCTGGAAGCCATGAAGGGTCTCCTTGGGACATCTCAGTTGACTCTACATGTATGTGTGGGTCAACTGCATTGGGGCCCAGGTTTCTGCACTGGTGATGTTTACATTTTAGATGATATAAGCGCCATTCGAAGGACTTTTGCATGTTCTAGTGACAGAGATTGTAGGGTGGGGCTTTTTGGGATTTTTTTGGCATTTTTTTTTTTTGTGTGTGTGTATGGTTGGACTCGATGAACTCAAATGTCCTTTCCAACCATGAAGATTCTATGATTCTACGATTCTATGACTCAGTTCTTTTCAAACCTTTTCAAAGTTGGTGTTGCTTTAAGCACAGGTTTGGACTAGATCATGTGATGAGGTCCTTTCCAAACTAAGTTTTCCGCAGCAGAAGCAGAGTTCTTTTCTCTTTGTTGCTATTTGTGTAATTCATAGTGATTTCTACAACTGCAGATAGAGTTCATAAAACAGAAGAAAATTTATGATTTAGTGAAGACATGGAAGTCTATTTGCCACATGTTCTACTCAGGTAAGGGGACCTGCAGACAATTTCAGTAGTTGGCCATACATAAAAGACTTGTGGTGTCCTCCAGCGAGATCTTAACTGTCGGAGTTAAGGGTTGTTTATATGGGCTTTACCCAGGCTTTCCCATCTGACTCATTGAGGTGAAAGACTCCAACAGAGGCTGCAGGAGAGAAAGGATATAGAAAATATCAAGAGGCAGCAAGAGAAATAATTGCATTCATTGCTAGTTATAGGACAGTTAAGCATGTTGCAGGAAATGGTCCTACAAGAGTGATGGCTTGAACAGATACAGTAGAGACATTCAATGAAAACCATTTCAGGTCTTGAAAATCATCATTTTTCAATTTTTAGCAATTTGGAGTGGTTTTTTTTTTGTTTTTTTTGTTTTTTTTTCCTTTTTTCCTAAGAAAGGTTGATAAATTTGAGGGGAAAAAAAAGCAAAGCAAACAAATAGTTTTATTTAGCACTCAGTTCTGTTGAATATCACTTGAATCAAAAAGCATTTAAGCTAGCTCTAGTTTGCTTGTTCAAACTCTTTGTTTGTAAATCATTTGTAGAGTACGAAAACCATAATTAGCATACCAACAACAAACTGTTGGTAGAATCTTTTATTCTTTGCATAATAACTATTTCCATTGAGCATGTATCAGTTTTTAAACTCTTGGCAGACACAAAATCCTTGCAGAGTAGAACTTCCAAGAAATTATTTTTCTTTTTCTTTTCAAATTAATGCATCTTCTATTCAATAGGTAGTGCTAACCTACCAGACTGCTGAGAGTCCCTTTGATGTATTTGGAGTGATAATTTAAGTGAAATGGGAATGAAAAGAAGGAAAAGGTCACAAGCTTGCAAATAGTTCCTTATGAAAGATTTGTTCAGCTACCTGGTAAATGCGCCATAGTAGGAACCTGTGTTAGATTAAAGTTTGTAAACTCATCTCAACCAGCAATTCCTCCGTATAAATATTGCCCTTCCACAGTAGTAGTTTCAGTAAGATTATTCCTTGCAAAGAACCGTGTGATTAATTCCCAAAGCAAGATTAATCTGAATGTTTATTCTTTTTCCAGTTTTGAAATTGCTTTGAACTGCATTTTCCTCTGTTTCGGAATTCAGGGTTATTCCCTGTGAGTCATTAGAGATTTACCACACTCCAGCATCTCCCTTTTAACATTCCCATTTTAATTTATCCAGACTCCTCTTTTTATGCAGCTGCCTCATGTTTTGTCTTTTCAACTTCATCAAAACTAAGAAATATTCTAGCTTTTACCTCCCGATAATACATATTTTGATAGCTTCTGAAAGATCCAGCCAAGATGAGGACCAGTTTGTGTTAGGCTGAACACAGTCTCTGAGATCTAGTTCCCAATTTGAAGAGCCCAAACAGACAATGCAGCTGTATTAATTTGAAGATAGCACTATTCTTTAAACTTCAAATAAATTAGAATTATGAGTAGCGGTAATCCACCTGTAGATTTTAACAAGGATCAGAGCTCTCCTGAGCTAAGCAATGTACAGTAAGGGAAACACGCTTTTTGGTAGATAATTTATAATCTGAGTGTTTCAGAAGACTTTGTAAAAGACAGAAACAGGCAGAATAATACTTTATTTAAAAGTATATAAGTAAAAGGAATTTAGTTTATCTTTCTGAGAATCTGTGTTATGAAACGGCTTTCCTGGTTGTTTATTTTTCCATTATTTATTGACAATAATACACAGAAATACATCCTTTACACAGGACAAAAGTTTAACCGTATTCTGACCAAAGTACATATTTTCTCCATCTAACCTTAACCATCTCAATGAAATTATTCATTTCAGATCTTATTTAAGATACTCTGACGAACATGGAGTTCATAGTCCCTTTCCAGATCACTTCTTACCTCTATTTCTGTTTTCCTTCTTTGGTTATGGATATTTCTCTGACCTTGTCCCTCCAGGTTGTCCTAGGGACGAAGTCATGGGATTACCTTGCAATGACTAGAGATTCAGATTTCAGAGACCCTGATTTCAATCCTGTTTTCAGCTTTTAAAGAATTTTAAATTTTTATTTTAAATATTTTTTTTCTATCCCCTTTATGTTTTCAGTTGGAGATAATCAAAGTAAACTTGTGTTTTCTGCCTGCCCTTATGGACACAGGCAGGCAGGAACACACACACATCCAGGGAACACACACAGCATCTGGACAGCCAAAAGTGACGACATTTTGACTACTAGTAAATTGAACATGCCCAGAAATGTTGCCAGATGCTGACGCCAAGTAACATGTCTTGGTTTTCGATACAAGGTGTAGAAGCTGGCTATTGGGAAACACCTTTGGAATATTTTGCCAGACAAATGTGTCAGGGAACTGCAGAGAAAGACTGGCAAAATTTGTGCCAAAGAACATATGAAGAGTTTACTGATCTAGCAAACACACACATGATTTACTACTATGTTCACTCTTTGTGCTGTTTTTATCTGAAAATTGGTTCAGGCACATTTCTGACACAGGCTTAAATTATTAGAAACTTTTGATATCTCAGCTTTTTATCTTTATCTTTTTATCATTATTTTAAACTGTCCTTACAGCAAGGACATAGTAACCTAAAATAAACTAAAATAAACCTAAATAAGGGTTTCATCTCTGTGCATAGGGTCAGAACAAAACTTTATGAACCATTCAAGCCCTGAAACCAGGAAATAAGTAGCTCTATTCTAAATAATATTAAGATTACAAGAAACACTAATTGCTAAAGCAACCTGTCCACTTCACTCTCAGTAGACTATTTGTATGGCTTCTGATGGCTATGCTTGGCTGGAAGATATGCATTTGTTTTCCACCAGTGCCATTTTTGAAAATATTTTTTTCTGTTATGAATTGGAAGAAAACAGGAAAAAAAGACTATATTTCATCATCAGAAGGGAAGACAAAAAATTTGTATTTTCAGCTGGGAAAAGCTTTTATTAGCTTTGTCTTCCCTCTCCAAGAGAAAGCAATTTGTGCCTAGTACCCCATGTTTCAATTTGCCTAGGAGAAAGTTCAAGGCTGTTTTTTGTTTTGTTCTGTGATTTTTTTTTTTTTTTCAGAAAAAAAAATAATATTTTCTTCTGTAGAAATTGTTGAGTTTTTTTTAAGATAGTATTCTTTATTAAAAAATAATTGAATGGGAATCTCTTAGTCAGCTTGAGTTTCCCTACCTGTGCCAAGCAACTGAATCCCAGACAAAGTTCATTCTTTTGCTATGTTTATTATTCTGATCAAGAATTCAGAACTTAGCCACAGAAGTTTCTTGTAAATGAGCCTTCACTTTAACCCATGATAGATACATAAAAATGATAAATCAGACTGTATTACTTAAGGAGTTTATTGTTTTGTTTTTGTTTTTGTTTTAAAGTTGGGCTTTAAATAAGTATGCATTGGGTACTTGCTTTTCAGGACAAATCTTTTCAGTTCTAACAAGAAATCCCTGACCATAATAGCGCTAATTGCATTGCCTAGGCACATTGAGTAGGGATTTCATTTCACACATCACAAACTATCCACACAACCTTGTCATAGTAATATTTCATACATAACTTTTTCCCAGCAAAGTCTAATCTTCCTATCCTAGTTTCACAGTCCACT
Organism: Rynchops niger; assembly: GCA_013400035.1. Classification (NCBI taxonomy): domain Eukaryota; kingdom Metazoa; phylum Chordata; class Aves; order Charadriiformes; family Laridae; genus Rynchops; species Rynchops niger. The sequence goes on from VXBH01001008.1 coordinate 286,627, forward strand.
ACTCTGAAACAAAGCTCGGTTAATCTTAATAAAAAAAGAAGCAAAATTAAAAAGAAAAAAGCCACTGTGGTTGCTCTCTGGCCATTGTCCCTGAACTTTCTGGAAGTTTGTATTAACCTCAGCTGGACGCCGGGGACAAGACTCTGGTAATCACCAATGGAGACCATTGCTGATACAGCACATTCAAGGGGAAGGAAAATTAAGCATAGAAAGGCGCGGAATACTTAGGGTTAAGTGTTAAGTGGCTGTTATAGAGTTTAATACCCTTTTTTTTTTTTTCTCATTACTTTTGTAGAAGTGTTCTATTTGAAAGCTTTGAAATTCAAATTCTTTTTATTTTAATTAACACAAATTATTTATAAATCAAAGACAAAATTAATTTTTGTGTTTTCTCTTGAAAAGGTTTTGGATGATTCTTAAGTTAATTGTTCTCTATTGATTTCATGCACCTGTTTTACTTAAAAATCATACTTTTCAACCAGCAATATGATGATAATAGGGGAAATTCTCCTTTTGTGGACACTCACTGTTATTTCACTGTGTCACAAAGATCTTAAATGTCCTTCTCAAGCACTTTTACAGGCCACTGTCAAAGTCAAAATATTAGTTGGTCCATTGGCCTGTTACGGTGTATGCTTCTGTATATTGCTTTTCACCTCTAGCTCTCAGACAGGTGTACAATAAGACTAAATAATGTTATAAACCTCCTTCCATTTGACATAGGGCTAAATACATTTGTATATATCACAATCTCTGTTTTTCAGAAAATGACTGTTCTCACAAAGTTAGGTGGTCATTTTTTTTTTGTGGCTGAAATTCACTCCTGTCTGCAAAATTCCTTGAAAAAACATTGTAGGAAACCAGTCCTCAGCTGCAGTAAATTCATTAGAGTGTGATAATTACTGGAACAAAGGCAACAAGTTTGCAACAGTTCGGATGCAAAGATTACATCAAATTGGAGCAGTTTGCACTGAGTGCTGCTCTGCTCCTCTGTGTTTGATGTGTTGAAAAGCAGCTTCAGATTGAGTATCTGATTACTTGGAAAAAAATGGCAGGTATTTGAAAGCGTGTAAAGAGAGGAAAGTGGATTTTATTAAAAAGTAAGTAGACCTTTTTCTTCTTTAGAGTCAGAAATCTGGAACAGTAAGCACACCCTTTTTTCACAGGACCATTGGGAAGACCTGGACCAGAATAAATTTTCTTTTTTTATTATTGTTTTAAATGCATCTTTTAGAAACTTCCCTTTCCCTTTAATTATTTTTAAGAGATTCTGAATCTTTCAAGATGTTATTCTATACCTATTTATTCCTCTGAAGAGAACATTGCTGCTCAGATAACAGTCATTGAAAACCAGATAGCACTGACATATCAATAATGGTAGCAGGTGTGCTTTCACTGTGTAGAAAGCAATTTACTATTTTCCTGCAACAGAGTGAATTTTCCTCATTTTGGGGAAAATTTAGTGGATTTAATGGACTTGCTTGATTTGGTCAGTTTTAAGTGTCTGAATCTTGGAGAAAGATTACCAGGCATTTCAGCTGTTGTGCAATGCATTTGTGTCAAGTTTTATTCTGTATATATTGCTTTCTATGCCTCAGTCTACTGAGATATTTTAATGCACTAGTGAGATGTAACTTCTGATAAATACACAAAAAGTTGCATATCTGTAGTTTGGGTTTTTTGTTTTTTGTTTTTTTTTTTTTAGTTTTCCTTAAATGTATTCATGTTTTTGCCACAGCTTGTGTTCTTTAGGCCACTGTGATTATTAGACAGGATGTTTAAATTTCCATGTCAAGAAGAGCAGAGTACTATTGGGTAGCAGTTCAGAAGATCGGCTTATTTTGTGTGGAAGGAGGTGCCTGCATCTCGAAATATGTGTTCTTACGCATCTATATCTCCTTAAATAACCGCTGATATTTCAGCCTGCTCTGACACAAAATTAGCCCCTCTTCTAACAAATTAAAATGTGCTTTCATTGTAGCATATTTGTTTATAATATCGAACAAGTTGCTCTGCCTGAGTGCCTGATACAGATGAAACCATTGCCTTCTGCTTGGCAAGTCAAACAAATGCCACTATAGGATTGTTAAACTCTGATAAAACCATACATAAAAATCTGTGTTCCTGGACTCCTCTCTTCAGTGCATCTGTTCCAATCCTCCAAGCAATGAGCATGGGATTCTTTAGTGGATTTCTGTAGAGTCAGTGGCTTTTTTCTGATGTATGTCCATAGAGTCTGCCCTTGGCTAGAGTATTCCAGAGAAACCGAAAACACCCTGTGCTGGCTAATTAACAAAAGTACAGAAAGCTTGCTGCCAGGGAATCAAATGTTGGCAAACAGGTCCCTTTAGGCTCTTTCTGAGAGGGCTGGCAAATGCAAGCTGTCTACCCATTTGGCTTAGGATAAAACACAAGGATAGACGTGGGCTCGTTCATTTTATTTTATTTTTTTTTCTTTCATGCAAAAAATTCGGCAATAACTTACACGACTTAGATTGACTTCAGTCAATTATGCAGGGTGCAGGCCAATATGGAATTCACTCTGCGCAATCATATGTTTCATATTGGGTTGTCATTCACTTTGTTACTCCAGGGTATAACTCAGGAATGAGTCTGCCAAAGCCAGCAGAGTTACATTTGGTTTTAAAGCAGATAAAAAAGTGAGAAGAGAACAAAGCCTATATTGTGAGATTAAGAGAGAGAGAGAGAAATAAAAAGACCATGGAAGTTGAGTGGTACAGTTTCAAAACTGCACGTTATGGAAAAAAAAAAAATGACCGTCCATTTCCTAGTTTTAAAATGAGATAGTTCTTTAACATGGCACTATGCTAAGCCATGCTTTGGGTCCACAGCTCTGTCCCTTAGAGCGAGAACTGGGAGAGATGACGAGATTTCACTGCTGCTTTTTTTGATTTTTTTAACCCACAGAATATAATAGAAACATATCTTCAGAATATATCTTAGTGCTCCCACCTGATTTGGTGTGCAGAAAAGGGGTTAATTATGCACATTTTCTTTCTGCCAGTTTATCCACCTGTTGTGAAACTGGAGATTTTCCCTTTGGAGCACCTCATCTACCCTGCTGCACTCAGCTTTGCCTGACTTAAAATGTCCTCAGAGAAACATCTACCAGCACTGAAAGCCTAGGGTAGTTCCATAGGTCCAGAAGAGAAACGACAAGTCAGAATAAGAGAAAAATACCCCACTTCAGCATAGCTGACAGCTTCGATGCCTGAATCCTTAATGTGCACATGGGATACACCCCACTTTCACATCCCTGATCCCTATTAGGTACAGCAGACACTTGTATCACGGCTTCTTCCATTTTACGTGCTTGTCCTGATCAGGTGGGCACTGTGCTTTTTCCACTCATATAAGATCTTTCAAAAGACCAGGGTTTGATGCCATGCAGCCTGGGTCTGAAGTCTCAGTACCTTCTGCCACTGTGAAATCTGGTACTCAGCCAAGTGCAACAGCACCCCTGCTCGTTCCCAGTAATCCCCATTGTTAATCTGGCTCAGATAACCTAGTCATAGAACCATAGAATATCTCAAGTTGGAAGAGACCCATAAGAATTATTAAGTCCAACTCCCCACTCTTCACAGGACTACCTAAGACTAAACTGTATGACGAAGAACATGGTCCAGATGATCCTTGCTGTCAAAGCACAGCATTGCATCCACAACTTGACAACCCCACACTCACCATTATATCTCAACTTTCTGTGACCACCACTGAGAGTAACAAGCCATCCATTCCTTAGGCAACCAGCCCACAAACTTCACGTTATCTTAAAAAAACACCATTCTCTCTTAAATTCCATAGCCTTCCTAAATAGGATGCCTAGTCAACTCTACTAAGACTGAAAATACTTTTTCACCCTCATAAGGACCCAATAAAAGTCAGGATCAATCCCAAGTTTTCAGTCCACTTCATTCACAGCCCATTTTCATCTTGTATGCAAGCCCCATCTCCATTCACCATTTTAGATTTGCTCTCAAAGTGCCTTTTTTTTTGATCCCGTGGTGATTGCCACCTACTGCTGTTGACAGCATGTAATGTAAATAAATTAGACCAGACCTTGGCAAACTATTTACGTTTTCAGGTGGGTGTTCACAAGTGGTAGGCAGACACTTGGAATAGACATTTTCTCTAAGTGACACAATATGCATGCAAAGCTGTAAAATCAATACACCATTTACTGAAAAGAAGTTGATTTTCTGAAAAATTGTGTTGATTCTATCTGCCTTAAAATGCTTTTTTTTATAGCCCGAATTGATTATGGTCTTTCCTTTTGTGAAAACCATTAATTAAAATGGCATCACACTCAGAATAACTTGTACATAAAATGAACAGTAGGACGGTGTTTTTATACTGAAAACTTTCATTAAAAAATAAAAGGCAGAAATAAATAATTCTGCTTAAACATAAATTTGTCTGGCAGATGCACATAAAAGGCCAACAACAACTTCCACTTATATTTGTCTTTAAGCAAATAACTAAACCCCATGAGTCTTCACAGGATCAAGGACTATGTCAAACAGGTGCTATATAGAACACCAATTATTAAAAAAATACAGACAGTTGGAACACTAAAATTATTTTCCTTCTACAGAAATGAGTTCCTCTCTTGCTTTCTGGCAGTGTGCAGTTTCTCTGCACCTAATTTCCGATCTTCATACCCAGATTTCTCAGCTGCTCAAATTTCTTAATTTTCTTAGCAGTCTGTTTTGGTAATTCTGGCTGGTCTGGAGTATGATGCTGCGAAGATAGAACAATCGTGAGCACATTGCTCTGGACAGCTTCTCCCACACTGCTTGCAAAGGAAGAATGAGCTGTGGACAGCACAAGCTGTCATTACAGCTCAACAGAGTCCCCTGCAAACTACATGCCAATAAACTCATGCTACTCTCTAAGATGTTTTAGGACCCAGTTTTCTGGGGAAATGCTTCTTTCCTTCTGTGCTACTGAGTTTAACATCTCGGGGCAGGTGACGAAAAATTCTCAAGAGAAGCGTCTCCCCTCTGGAGCTAATTTCCACCAGTAATGCAGGAGAACCTGAAGGCATAGAGCAAAGCCCATCTGTTCAGACAGGCTTTTGCCTGAGGTAGATTAGTAGGATATTTCAGTCTGTCCTTGGTTTCTGTTTGAGGCTGCACCTTTATACTTATGCTTTTTGGGTAGTACTCAAAAACACCAAGAGAAAGTTCCTCAATTCATCCAGCTATTGCTAAATATTTTAAAATGTTGTCTCTATATTTTATTTGTTAGAAATGAACTTGGACTTTTAACAATGGAAGTGTGTTTTATTTATGAAATTAGAAATTACTTACTGGAAGCATGAACAAAAGAGGCAAATATCTCCTAGCTACTGATCTACCTCAGCTCTTTCAGCCCAAACTAACACTTTTATTGTGAAGGCTGGAATGAAGATGAATTATTTGTAAGTACTGATTATCTAGTTGTGTGATTTTACATTCCTTGTTTTATAGTCGCTACTGCGAGGATATAAGAATTGATCCCCATGTGCGATAGAATTGCAGTTTAGCAGTTATTATTAAAACTGTGTGAAAGTAAAGGTGAAGATCACATTTAGATTCTAAATTCTCCATACACTACAAATAAAACAACAATAATAAGTTAAAGAAGATCAATGTTCAATAAGGGAATAAAATGTTGGCTTATTAGAGCTACAGGAAAGGGTTTTGGCTAACGGCTTGTTGGAGTTGTGTTTCATGAAGCACTGAGAATCCCCATCCAGAGACTATCCCCGTCCTGTCTGGTGTTATGCAGAGGTTATGTGCTTGAGAAGTACCGTTGCCCTGAGAAACCTTGATTTCAAAGAAAGGATGGAAAATAGGCAATACTGTCATCCCCAGTTTATAAAAGATACTGACTTAGTAAGAAGCGGTAAATCCCCAGTGGAGAAGTTGCCTCTGAGTGGATCACCGTGTTTTCGTAGGATCCCTTGGGTATTTCAGAGTTCATTAACTGTGAACAACATCTCGGTGCTTAGCATGCTGTTAAGGACATCAGAAGTCAGGCATATCTGATATCACCTGAATGGAGATATCTTTTACTAGATCAGTTTTAGAAGTGAAACATCAGTTGAGTTGTGAGGTACAAGCCCTTCTTTGTATCTCAACTAGAAACAAGAAACTTCAAACCTAAATTCAAGCTGGTCATGGTTTAATTACACGTTTATTTTCTGAATGACCTTCTAGGAAAAATGAGCTTCTGACTATGGGATGTGGGATACTATAGACTATGGGACTATGCGATATGAAGGAAAGTTGATAAAGTAGTTATTTCCTAGGAAAAAGGAGGAGACAAGTTGTTTACAGGTTGCGTAACATAGAGCTTAATGCCAACAGATCTCCACCACAGGCATAGTAAATAAACCCACAATAGAAACATCAGCCTTCATGGATCTTGCATCTGCATGTCCTGGGATGTAACACATTTTATCCTGGGTAGCGGTGTCCTCATGGTAGCAACACAGGATAAGCCAAGCAACAAGTACACAGCAGGATGAACTCACACAATCGATGAAGAGCAGAAACACCCCACTGACAGTAAGGGAACACTTCTTACAAAACAGTCACTCCTTCTCTCTTAATTCTCAATGAAGACTTATAAAACACTCTGAAACAAAGAGCCTGGGAAATTCATAATTCAACTGAATACCAGAAACAATGAACTAAGTAGAGGTATTGATCTTTTCACATATTATAATCTCCTTCCTCTACACTAGCCACAGACAATGACTATCTGTCTTCCTGTTTCTCATGAGAGATAATTGTCTTATGACCCTAATATCCTCTCAGATCTATGATGATTTCAGGGATGACCTAACCTATACCTAAGTAAACCGAGCATTTTTTCCTTAACCGTGTTTTTTCTCATCTTTGAAGTTTGATGCCTGGAAGAGGGACATGGATGTCCAGTAACTTGTCTAAATTTTCCACATGTACGATTAGTGTGATGACAGGTGTCATCTCCATTTAAAAGGTTCATCTTCCTACTGTTATAAGTTCATACATAAGAGAGAGAACTCAAAGCCAAATCGTGACTGTTGAGGTTCCCAGCAAATTGTGACAATTGTGACAAGTTCCAGGATGCAGCCGCATAGGTAGATTATGATGTCTAATAAACAGATAGAAACATCTCTGAGACATTTTTTAACTAGAAAACCTCAATTTTCAAATCACTGTGTAAGGAATGCTTGCCATTGTTGGAGAGTGCATGTCTGAAATCTGTCTTCCTCAAGATGTGAGACTTTTCATGGATCTTCATGCTCTGCGGCTTTTCTACATTGTGATTCCTCTTAGCTCATGCTATGTAAATGGAGAGAGGTGGAAAGAGTTTGAACAGAGCTCAGGAACTTCATCTTCATTCTAATGCACAACCAGCAGAGTTTAATCTACTTAAAAATATAATGCAGCAGGACCCACTAGTTTAAATGGGTGCATCTTTTCTGGGACTGTATCACCATGGAAACAGGAAAAGTTCATGGTCTTTGTACAATCCTTGCCTCTTTGTCCTCCTATATTGAACTCCACAGGGGAAACTTTCAGTTATCCTTCTTTCACAACATTTTATAGGGTCATTCTACAATAAAGGAGCAATTAACTCACAACAACTACCTCCACGACTTTCAACAAAACAAGTTCTATACTTTGGCGTCCATGGCTGGTCCATGGACATCCATCTATCATTCTATAGATATGATATTATCTTTTGACTCTTTAGGAGGAAAATAACAGAGATTAAGGTTTCTTTTTAAAAAAAAAACTTAACTGTTTCTGTTTCAAAATGTAGGAAATTATTCCGGGGATTTTCTCTGTCTTGGTTATATATGAGAATTGATCATCAGTGTGCATACTTTAGGGTAGCTCTTTCAAGAGAGTGCTCTTTCACCCACTTTAATTGCATACAATTTTTTTCACAGTGAAATACCAAGGACTTAATTTGTCTTTCTTTGAAAGGATTTCTCACTTGGGCAGAACTTTTTTTTGAAAGTTAGAAACAAACTAACAGCAAACTCTTTTCTTATTTATGTTATAGAAAACTTACTATCATATGTAAGTATAGAATTATAGAATCATATAATCTTCATGTTTGAAAAGGACCTTTGAGATCATTGAATCCAACCATACACACACAAAAAAACCCTACATCTCTGCCACTAGAGCATGCCCTCAAGTGCCACTTCTAGACGTTTCTTAAACACCTCTAGGGATGGTGACTCAACCCCCTCCCTGGGCAGGCTCTTCCAGTGCCTGACCACTCTTTCACTAAAGTCATTCTTCCTAATGTCTAACCTAAACCTCCCCTGCCGCAACGTCAGACCATTTCTTCTGGTCCTGTCATTATTCACCTGGGAGAAGAGGCCAACCCCCACCTCTCTCCAACCTCCTTTCAGGGAGCTGTAGAGGGCAATGAGGTCTCCCCTCAGCCTCCTCTTCTCCAAGCTAAACATGCCCAGCTCCCTCAGCCTCTCCTCATAGGACCTGCTCTCCAGACCCCTCACCAGCCTGGTAGCCCTCCTCTGGACACGCTCCAGCACTTCAATGTCCCTCTTGTACAGCGGGGCCCAGAACTGAACACAGCACTCGAGGTGAGGCCTCACCAGTGCCGAGTACAGAGGCACCATCACTTCCCTGCTCCTGCTGGCCACG
>VXBH01001008.1:303459-339570 GCA_013400035.1 Rynchops niger
AGAGAGAGAGAGAAAAAAAAATATCCTTAAAACCAAATCCTTATATTCGTCAGAATTGCATTTGCTTCTGTTGAACTTCATGGGGTTTCTGTCAGCCCATCTCACCAACTTGTTGAGATCCCTTTGATCATGTTCAATTAGCTGATCTACACAATAATGTGCCCTGACTTATTAAGTAGCATCTAGTTCTCCCCTTCTCATTTAAGGTAAACACAAGAAGTATCTGAATCTAGACAATGTGAATCTCTCTTCTAAAACTGAAAAGCACACCTTGACTCCATGAAATTGAATGGTTCAGTCGAACCAGAATTCCTCCTTAGATCCTTAGTCTGGGACTTTCAAATTCACCAAAATGGGTTAGAATAGTTGTTTTCCTTCCTATTGCTAGCCTTCAATTTCATTAGTTTCCATTTATGGATAATTCAATTTACAATGTTTGACAATAAAAATAAACAAATAACAAAGTTGATAGACCTCTAATTTCATTAAATGAGCATAATGATGTTATGATACTAAAGATGTAATAAATATTAATGCAAATATTTAACATATATGCATACGTGTTTGAGATTTCTGCCTACCCATGTGCATGTGTGAAACTGCACAAACTATCCAGAGAGTAAAAATGAGGCCCTCAATATCAGGAAAGGCATTTTTATAAAGGTAATAATGTAGTTATCACCATGTCATGTAGTGCAATTGATAGCAGTATTCAAAATTAATGGACTTTGTAGTTCATTGGATTAATGCACTCTGTGCACATTGCATAAATCTTCCTGTCTGGAATTTCATCTGGAATCCAGAACTACACTGAATGTGAATGGCAGAGGAAGAATTTTTAGTCTCTGGGCTGTACTGAAAATTGTGCAGTGTTTTATAGCCTGACATTATTCATAAATAAAATTTATTAGCAGGACAGATTTGTCTAGAATTCAGCAGCATGTCCTAAGAAAATACAAATATATGGCTTATACAGTTTTGATATTTTTCTCATTAGTCTCAGCAAAGTTCTTTCATGTGTTTTATGAAATGTGTTCCTAAATGTTTAGCAGGCTATAGTTTCAAAGGGAGTGTGCTTTAAAATGCAAATTAAAAAAAAAAAAGAAGATTGAAGACTGGAAATGTATGAACTAAAATCTGCTCTCAGAAAACCATGTAAATATTCATAACAAATACTTCAATAATTGTGCTACTTTGGATTTATATAGTTATAAGAAAAATCAGAATCCAGCATCACATTTCAATTATTACTATGGGAAACAACGTAACTCTCCCAGAAAAAAAATAATTCTTACAATAAGTAGTATCGGTGTTTTTTCCTCTAGCATTATTTTAATACATTTAAAGGCTTCCAAAAGGTGAAACCTTTTCCCCAAACTATGTGGAATACATACCTATTTTCAGTAATCTCATTACGCAACATATTTAGGCATGGAGAAGTGATAGTCCTCTTCATTACTGTCAAAACCAGTAACCATTATAACGAGCTATTTTAGCTTCCCACCCCTGCCCCGAAAATGGCCTTCTTTTCAGTACCCTGGAGCAAAGCCAGCTACACTTGCTTTTTCTGCCAGCTAGGGTTTTCCTTACAGAAGGAGAATTCCTGGGAGTTTTACGAGCTGATCATTAAGATAACAGATCAGTGCAAAGAAGCTGTATCAGGAGCCAAAGATTTGGATCAAAATAACTTGCATCCCCTCATATTACACTGGATTCAATCCTACTTGCAAATTGTTTTCTTAACAGTTTTCTGTTTTTCAGTTGGTTGGTTGGTTGGTTTTTTGTTTTTTTTTTTCCCAAAAAATTAGGTAGTGATGAATTTTCCATTTTACTACTGGCTGAAGATTTCAGGGTGTTTTTTTCAGAATAACGTTACAGTTGAAACAGTCTTTTTACATGTCAGAAAGTAATAAATCACTGGACTGCAGCTTCCAGGTACTGTTCTACCAAAACTTCATCAGGAATTCTTTAATAAAATTGTGCTGGTAGCTTCCTTCTGCTGGGACAGGTTTTTTTTTCCAGGATGCTACTGTTCACGACTCATTCATCAGTTCTTTGTTATATACTTAAAGTCAAAGAATCACAGAGTAGTTAAGGTTGGAAAAGCTCTCTGAGATTATCTAGTCCAACCTTCTGCAGGTCCTCCACAGGACCAGCTTCAAAGTTAGACCAGGTTTCTCAGGAATGCATAGGGATTCTCTCCAAGGATGGGGACCCCATAGCCTCTCTTAGCAACCTACTCCAGTGCCTAATTACTCCCATCACAAAAGCTGTTACGCTAATAACCAAACTGAATTTCCCTTGCTGCCTCTTGCATTTTCTCTGTGAACCTCAGAGATGAGCCTGTCTCTGTCCTCTATCTTTTTTTATAGTTGAAGACAGATTTTACTTCCCCCAGATAAACAATTCCAGCTCTCAGTCCCTCCTTGTGTGTCATGTGCTCCAACCATGAAACTTCTTGGTTGCTTCTGCTGGAAGAAGTTTGTCACTCTCATGCTTAACTCAAAACTAACCATAGGACTCTGGATATGGTTTCAGGGTAGCTGAGTTGGGGGGGATCATCACTTTGCTCAGCTGACTGAGCATCATCACTGCTGTTGATGCAGACCCAAAAGTGCTTAGCCCTTATGACAGTGAGGACGTGCTGCAGATAGTGATGTTCAACTTATTACCCATCAAGGCACTATATCTTCTTCTACAGAGATGCTCCATAGAGGGTTGGTCCTCAGACTGTGCTTTTGCATAGAGTTGTTCCAGTCCCAAGGCTTTGTTCTGTAATTTCCTGTGTCCTTCTCCTTACTTTTTCTAATTTAGTGTAATATTGCCTTTTTTTTTGCAGTCACTTGGTCACTCCAGCAATCATCGGTATCTTTCGAATATGGCAAAAAGCAGACTCAAAGGACATCAGCTCCTGCAGTATACTTGGACACATCTCAACTATTTCCATGCCTTTATATATGTTTGCTAGAGTAGTTCCTGGTACTATTCTTCTGTTGTACTTTCCCTCACTCCCCAAACTCTATTGTTAGGGACAGAGATCTGGTAAGCTGAGAGCAGACTTATAGAGACTAACAAAGACTGAGCAAAGAAGGTATAGAGTGACCCAGTCTTCTGCATTTTTCATCACTGTATCATCAGCCCCCTTCAGCACGAAAGAATCATTTTCCTTGGCCTGCCTTTTTTTGCTGATGTACTTACAGAAGATCTCCATGTTGCCTTTCACATCTCTTGGTAGACTGAACTCTAGCTGAGTTGTGGGGCTGTTCTATCTCCATCCCTGCTCACTCAGGAAATGTCTCTACAGTCATTTTAGACAACCCCACTCTGCTTCTTCCTTCTTTTTACTTCCTTTTTGTGTTTCACCTCTGTCCAGATATCCCTGTTTATCCATGCTGTTCCTCTGCTGCAGCTGCTCAAGTCCCTGCACATCAGGATGGGCCGTTCTCGCATTTTGAGAATTGTTGTCTGTTAAAGTAGAATCATAGAATAGCTTGCGTTGGAAGAGACCTGTAAAGGTCATTTAGTCCAAACCCCTCTGCAATGAGCAGGAACTACATCAGGTTGCTCAGAGCCCCGTCCAACCTGACCTTGAATGTTTCCAGGGATGGGGCATCTATAGCCTCTCTGGACAACCTGTTTCAGTGTTTCACCAACCTCACTGTGAAAAATATCTTCCATATATCCAGCTGTTTTTAGTTTACCTTTTGTCCTATCACAACAGGCACTACTAAAAGGTCTGTCCCCATCTTTCCTCTGGGCCCCCTTTAGGTACTGGAAGGCCGCAATAAGGTTTCACTGGAGCCTTCTCTTCTCCAGGCTGAACAACCACAGCTCTCTCAGATTGTCCTCATAGCAGAGGTGCTCCAGATCTCTGATCATTTTTTCCGACCCTCCTCTGGACTTGCTCCAACAGATCCATGTGTTTCCTGTGCTGAGGGCTCCAGAGCTGGACACAGTACTCCAGGTGGAGTCTTAACAGAATGGAGCAGAGGGGCAGAATCACCCCTTTGCCCTGCTGGCCACACTGCTGGGGATGCAGCCCTGGGTACGGTTGGCTGTCTGAGCTGTGAGCTCACGTTGCCAGCTCACGTTCAGCTTTTCATCCATCAGTACCCCCAAGTTCTTCTCCTCAGGGCTACTGTCAATCTCTTCATCCCCAGCCTGTATTGATACCAGGGTGTACCCTCAACCCAGGTGCAGGACCTTGCACTTCACCAGGTTTAACCTCGTGAAATCAGTCGGGATTCCTGGGCCTTTTTGCCCTTCAGGGCAGTTTCCCATGGGAACCTGCCTAACAGTTCTCTGAAAAAAAGTAGTTTGATCTCCTGAAGTCCAGAACATCTTTATTTTGTTACTCACCTTCTTCAGTTCTGTCAGGATTTTTAATGTTCGATCTCAAGGTCACTGCAGCCAACTATCACATCCCTGAATAGTGTTACATTCATTACATTACATCCCTGAATAGGTATTACATTCATGATTAGCAGATCCAGATCCCATTCTTTCCCATGCCACATGCAATTGTGTGCAGTAAAAGCTACTCCATTCAATCCACCAGCAACTCTGTCAAAACAATCTGTAAATTTCTGGGATTGCTTGTTGCCCTGCTGTGTGACCCTCCTAGCAAATACGGTTAAAATCTTCCATGAGACCAAGACTAGTGAACAGGAGATTTCAAGGAGGCTTCATTCATTGTCTCTTTTTGATCAGGCTGTCTTTAGCAGATGAGTGACACAACTTCCCTTTTTCTCGTGACCTCCCCTCTGATCCTGACCCATAAAGTCTCAACAGACCTTATGGCCTTTTCCTTTGCAGGACTCCGTATGTGCTATCTATGCATATGCTGTCCATCCATACATGCTCCACATGTGCATCCATCCTGGTGTCCGTCCACTACCACACTCCATCAACACACTCCGGCTTGACAAGCTATCCTGCCAATGACTCCATAGTTGCGCAGTTGTGCACAAACTTTTAGAAAATCCTTATGTCTGATTTCCCCTGCATATATTGACATGCCCTTGAGATAGGGCTACAGTTTCTTACAGGACACTTTTTTTGTCTAAGTTACCAGATTATTCTCATGTAATGTTCTGGTGCTAAATAAGAATTGTATTTTAACCTATTTTCCACTTGCTTTCATGCGTTTAATTATTCTCTCCTTATGAATACATTCTTCAGAAGTTGGACTTAAAGGCCTTTAGTTACGTGGATCATTTTTGTTCTCTTAACTTAAGCTATTAAACTTGCTGTTTTCCAGTCATATGGTAGCTTTCTGTCTTGAAAGGTTTGCCACAATCCGTGTGCCTGGATTACACTGACATATGAAGGATCCATATGGTGTCACAATCTGGGAATTGGATGAAGACCACCAGATCATGTCACGTAGCTTGCGTACCAGTTTATAGTCACTGGTAACATAAGAGTAAAAAGATCTTCTAATCTGCTCTCTGTACTTCAAGCCATACATTTTATTCTCAGTACTGCTCTACATCCCAGTTCATTTTAGCTGATAAAAGTGAAATTTGTGTGGAAGAAACTTAAATTATTCAGTTGTATTATATTTGTATTCTGTGGTTGGTACCTTCTCTAATGTTACTGTATCTATGATATATAGATCTATCACAACATGTGCTACTGTGCTCTAAATTTCTAGACTTAAAAAAAATGATGAATGCAGACATTAGCATTCTCATGGGCTTGGCCATCAATATTTCAGCTTAGGTAAACAGGAGTTTTGCCTAATTTATTGGTTCTCATTATACCTGGCATGTAGAAACTGAATTCCCCTCTGCTTGGGAAATTCCCCATCTGCCTGGAAAATGACCTTTTCTGCTCTGCAAATCAATCTAGCAGAAGGGACACGGTTGGTTAATATTTTATAAATATTACTTCGTTTGTCACCAACTAAATTGTCATGATTTTGACCCATTTTGAAATTAGTTAACATTTGCTTCCTTTCTCATGTTTCATGTATAATTCATTGGGATTCTCACTATTCTCGCACTATGTTTCCCAAGTGGGGATGTTTTGTATAGTCACTCTTAAGAGCAATAGTAACACAACATTTGTCAAAGTGTCATAGTGAACAATGAAACCTCATTATATGTCACTCAGAGAGCTGAATGAAAAGTGATGCTACATCTAGGCAATTTTATACCTAAATCATGAAAGGTGAAAGACGGAAAACAAGTTTTCATTGCTTTGATTGCATTCCGGTTTGATTTGCTCTCTGAGAGCTCTCACAATAAGTCAATGTTAATATACTTGGTCTTGATCCTGCTCTGCTGGAGTTACTGGGAATTTCACCAGTGATTTCACTGGGAACAGAAATAAACTCCAAGTGAATGAAATTACTCACGTGTAAGAGTTTGCAAGGTAACATTCTCTAGGGCAGAGGCTGTCAATTTTGCTTCCACTGCACAGCACTGCAGATATTCTTCATGTTAGACCAAAAAAAAAAAAAAAAAGAGTTGAACACTGCACACCATGCCACGTTGCTATGCTGTAATCCCCCCAAAATAAGTGGTCATACTCAGACAGGAAAAACAGGCATCATAAGCAGTTCAGTTTGACTACTGAACTGTAAATTGGAAGATATTATTCCTAATTTCAAAAAAATATGCTGAACTTTTGCACTCTATCTTTGGAAAAATAGCTTTTTCTACGTGTCTTTCCTTTTCCCCTTGTCTAACTACACGGATATATAGCTTTTCCTTATGGACGGGAATCTTCTCTACTACAGTGATGAAATGTCTCTATCTTCCAATCTACCAAACACAAAGAAAAATAATTTCATTCATATATTGATTATCTCCTAAGTATTCAGATTCCATGCAGTAAATTTAAATTTGCTCACATTCCATCAAATCCATCTCTTCAACGGAAAAATGAGCAGAATCAAATGCTCATCATCAACATACAACATTCAACAACAAAGCAGGCAATATAAACTGGGTTTTCTTAGACTGAGTGTATCCTCACCCTAGAGTGAAAGAACGGAAGCATCAGTGTTCGCTAGGTTTACCTGTCACTAACTTCTGTGGGTGTGGGATGAATCAAGCCTTCCTGGCTGCATGATTTGCCACCATCTAGCAATTTCATTAGAAAGGTTTATGCGATCAAAGACACTAAAAAAACCCAGAAGATAATCCAAGGATGACAACATAAAAACATAAGCATAAGCTTTGCCATGTCGACATACAGCCACACTGTCAGTCATTGTCAAAATTATAGAGCGTAGCAGCATATCACATCTTTTCCTGTCAAAGTGTTCCCCCTGACAAAGGTCAGTGCCTTCATGACATAAATCTGTTATCCTATTATTGTCATAAGTATCATGAAAAGAATGGAGTTGAGTCAAATGTTTGGAACAGATAGAGTCAATGGAACTTAATTCAGGAAAGGGCCATATTTCCCTTTTCCCTTTGTCAGGCTGCCAGCCATCAGCATGAGCGTTCCCTCTCACAATCTGTTTGTGTTCCAGTGAGTAATAGCTTTTTACTGGCCTGGAAAATGACTATCCCATTACTAGCAAAGTGCATTCATGGGATCAAGTGTTTTTGAATAGTTAAGTACATTGTGCCCTTTAAATAGACCAGACGGCTTCATATGAAACCTTTAAAACTATGGCCAATCTGTTGGAAAATTAAAAATATAGTAAAACCAGTGCTGAAATCAGGCATATTTATGACCTACTCAAATATACAGCCACTTAAAATATTTTGTTACTCAGTGGAATTTATGAGGGGTTTTTTTTTTCTCTACAAGAACCAGCATCTCCAATAAGTCATGTGCGTTTGTAATCCATGGAAAATAAAGGAAAATAATAATATCTGGCATAAATTATGCCAAATTGCTCACAGCAGCGTTTTTGTTCATATCTCTTTGAAAAGATTCCAAATCATCGTAAAAACTGTGAGCATGACTCTCTTCCCAGTAACGGCACGGTGAAATAGGAGTAAATGCAACTTAAATCAATAAATGCACAACAGTGTAAACCTACTGTAAATACCATCGATCCTACTAGATATAAACATATGTCGGTTAAAACACATATAAACATGTATAAACACATGTCAGGAAGTGGAAATTGCAGGTATCAAGGTTTTTGGATGGGGCTGGACTGTTTCTTACAATCAACAAGAAGACTGGGCTAACTGGAAAGGCCCCACCATCCAAGGGAAATATTGCAAAGGGCAATGCGAGTGAGGAATACACATACTTTCTGCCCCTCAAATCTGATTCATAAATTCTATTCATATCTGCCACGTGACTTCAGAATTTATTTTAACATTCTCATTATAATGTTAGAGCCATGTTAACATTAAACTTAAGGAAATGGGCGCGGACAAGGACTTGGAGTTTACACTCCATGGTAAATTGCAGAATAAACTCTAGTGTGGAGTTTGAAGGATCTGATTATTCAGTCGCAGAACACAGAATTGCAGTGTTGGAGGACTGATTGGATTATTTTTCATCTCTTACTGGTTAACTCTGTGATCTACACTAAATTACTTTTTTATTTTTCTGTTGAAAATCAAACAAAAGCTTTGCAGATTTCATATACAAAACACCTGCTGATCCCTCCTTCTGAGTGAATGGACCTCCAGGATTTACAATTCTAATAACAGGAATTTTAAAAAGGAATGATAGAAAAAAGTGCATTATTTGCTTGTTTGTTTGACAACCTCCTATCTTTTTTTCAGAATCTGAAAATGGAAAAATACAGAAACTGAAAAACAAAACAAAAAATGCAACCAGCCTTAGAAAACATGGCCAACCCCATTTTTACTCTCTAAATAAATGAATTTAGAGCTTCATTCCCATCCACATCTGTTTCAAATACCCCACTCCCAGTCTTGTCTCCTCCCGCAGTTAACAGAACTGGAGAAGCTTTCCTGGTGAAGGTCACATCAATCTGTAGCTTTCAGAAAACCTAATTCCTGTGCTTTCCCCACAACTTCCTTCCTCAAGATATTTTATAGGTTCCAGCTGTAGCTCTAATGTCCTCTTCGCAGTTTCTCCATGGTATAGCTGGCAGAAGTCAATGCCTTAACACATTTGCACACAATCTGTAAGTAGGAAGGAGGCGTTACAAGCCTGTGTAGGAAGGCATGGGATGTCATCAGAGAAATATTTTGACTGGGGTCTTCAACTCTGCAAGAAGGTGCAGTTAAATTAAACCAAAATGAGGTGCAAAAGGGTAAGAAAGGACTTGGTTCTGAAACAAGGAGATCTGCTGTAGGCAGCAAATTTGAGGAGAAGATTTGGATTGAACTTTACAGTTGGTTGTTAGTTGAGTTACCAGTAAATGTATATCCTAAAAGGTTCTTAAAACCTTCTTCTACAGGGTGCTGTAACTTAGGTGCTTATTCTGCAATAACTAGGGTGGGAAGTACAATTGCTTTGGAATACACGTTGCATTTATGAACTCATGCTCTCAGTATTTTAGGACATATCTGTGTAAGGAAACTGAAGGTAAATCAGTCATAGTTCAACTTCTTACTTTTAGGGTTTTTTCCTTGCATCCCAGAACAAGTAGTGGTGCATGTCTGAGCCATTGAAAACAACTCCCCAAAACCCATCCTTATAATGTTTCATTTGGCCATTTCGTCGAAGAAACACAGAGGCCAAAGTTATTTGAGTGAGAAGTTCTCTGATTAGAACTGAAAGAATTTGTCAGAGAGCAGAAGCAGGACTTAATTTTTACTTTTCTGTGAAGTCAGACATTAGACATCTTTCCTCTCTTCTTGACTTCTGGTTTCAGAGATATCTCGTAGCAAGGAGTTTTAGAAGCTCAATAAGAATCTTATGAAGAAGTGTTTCTTAACAAGCTTTACATTTTCTTCCTTCAGCTCTATTCAGTTTCCCCTTGCTCTTATATCATGATTAAAACCTGAGTAGTAATGTCAACAATTTGATCTTGTCATCACTCTTGGAGTTATATGCCTTTATGTGTTATTGTTTGCCTTAAAATTGCATGAAGAACTGTAAGACAATATCATTATTTTTAAAGCTTTTCCCTTAAATTAATAGTAATTCTTATTTTAGCCTCTAATAACCTGAATTTTTTAGTGTCATTAGTCTCAGACCTTCATTAAATATGAAAAGAAAATAATGATAACCCTCAGGAATGATAAAAAAAGCTGTGGAAGTAAAAAAAAAATCTTCCAGAAATCTGGAAAGAAGGTTCAGCTATTGTTTCGAAATTAGTTGTCCTATTACTCGTATCATAAAAGATAATACCAGAAAGCATTTCAATCATTATTAATTTCCTTTGTCATTTCTGATGCAATATATAGGCAGGTTTCTTATGCTGATCAGACCTGGGACAAGAAAATTAATATTAGCAGCAAATAGGTTTAAATGTTCATCTACAGCTGGGGTGAAACAAAGGGTGGGGAGAGGAGGAGGATGTGTATCTTCATGTATTGCTGGCCTACAAAGTTCACACCAGAATGGTCATCTTTATGTATATCACAGTCATAGTTTGATTACAGCCTTTATTCATTCATTTATTTTTATTTTTCTTAGGATGTTGGCTGCATTCTCACTGGATTTCTTCAGACATCCTGCTGGTTTTATTAAGGTAAGACCACTAAATGCGGACTATGTATATTTTAAAAACACCTGCCATCAACTTTGATGTACAACTGAGTATATAATCAGTTAAGAATTCATTGTTTACAGATGGTGTTGGAGATTTTGTTGTGTGGGAGAAGCAGACTGTGTCAGAGGAAAAATTGTCAAATGAAAGGTGTGGATAAAGCTATTAATTTTATGCTTTATTGTGGTGCAATTAAGTGAGCTGGTTTTGGAGGTCTGAGTCACCGTTACATGCTCCAGCTGTGTGGTTCTTGCACCAGGTTCTGGGGTGTCTGTCTCCATCCACAGGGTTTCCACGTACACCACCCCTTTGTATTTCGATAGCTGTTTCATTCCCATTGTCTTGGTCAGGTTTGTTGGTGCTCAGCACAGTCAGGTCATGTAGGTGTAAAAGAGCTGCTCGACTGGTGATTTCAATGTTTGAAAAAGAGGAAAAGGTGGAAAATAGTGATTTTATTTATGTTTCTCTCTCCCCTTAAAAACAACACCTCTTCCTTCTTCCCTAATACCCTTGATATAGTTTTGTTTTTAACTTAGAGAGCTAGAATCCATTTGAATTGCATATGGATTCGTCCTAAGTTCTTTTGGAAATCACCACTCTCAACTTCTGCTAGTTTTTCCATCTCAGGTATGGGGAAATCTTTGTAATAGTTTGGCAGCCTGGCACCAGGGTCAGGTGTGTGCTACCTTGAGCAATCCACCTGTCTTTTCCAATACACACCGTTGCTATAATACTCATGTCAACTAATTTAAAAGATATATGGATTCCATCTGTCATGTTTTCACTGGTGGCTGGGTTGAAGATGGCATTAGATACATATTTCTAGCCGTGAAAGGAGCTAAATGGTCAAAATTTTCATCCTTTCTCATCGAAATACGGAAGCCTAAGTTCAAATCTGAATGCCTGTTTGTAATTAGCAGCACGGGACTTAAGGAGTTTTACAGTTCGTTCATACTGATGAAATGGCTGGGCCAAGAAAGCTACATATTATTAGAAGTTAATAGAACATTTTTCAGTGAAATAAGACAGGCTTCCACTCTCTACCAGTCCTGCATGAAGCTAGTGTGAAGAGGACTACTACAATTTGCTTACTTGTTAATTACTCTTTTTTTTTTTTTTTTTTTTTTTTTTTTTTTTTTTTTTTTTTTTTCCCTGTTATTTCATGTTTGTATTGAATTTATCTTGAAGTCTTGAACCAGGCTGGAGCCAATGGATGAATTTCACACAGGCAGAAGGTGTTGTATAACAACAGTCCTTTCCCCCAGAAAGTTGGTATTGTCACTCCCAAAGAGTAAGGAAGAGGGATTGAGCAGATTATCCCTTACAATACCAAAGAAATCAAACACAATCCCAGGACTGGTTTAAACATTAAGACAATGCTCTAAAATAGACGTTTTTACTTTAATCGTTTTGTTTTGGGTTTGGTTGGTGTGTTTTAATTTCTTATTATAACCTACTTTATAATAAAATTGAGTTTTTCATAGGACTCTTGGAGCTAAAGATTTTGGAAAAAAATGCAGAGAGGTGTGAGCAATGCAATAAAATTAAGAATATTTAATACCTAAGAAATATTAATACCTAAGAAATGAATACATAAGAAAATTTAAAACCTAACTTCATATATACTTATGATGGAATCAAGGACTTGTATTTATTTATTATCTGTGCCTTCTCCCTAGTTACCCAAGCCTCCAGGTTGTTACTGAAATCCGCCTCTCTCCCCACCTCAAGACAATACACGTGATAAAACAATATAATATAAAAGGAGAGGTGCTTCCTGTGTTCCATATTTTCTCATGTTAATTGCCATGCCTTTTTTAATTTTATGATACATTCCAGACATGTTTTGCATTAAGTCATTGCTTATGACCTTGGATAAAATTGCTCAACTCTTTTTGTTGTTTGTTTATTTCTCCACCATCCAGCCAACAGAAGAGCCATTGAGAAAAACGCGTAACATCCCTGACATTTAGAAACTCTAGTAGAAAAAGCATGTGCTATAGCTACCCACCCTGCAAACATATGTGGAGCAGTTTGTGTGTGGTATCTAGTGTCAAGAATGAAATCCTTGTGTTTGGCTACTGCATATGCAAGAGATGCAAGATTCTCTGGAACAGACTTCTATGAGTGGCATATTGTGCAAGTGGGATTGTCACCATGGCCTTTCTAATGTAAATCCCCAAAACATGGTGAGATACTCTTTGGAGATTTTATGGTTGGAGTCTATCTCACATGTCCAGTTTTTGCTGCTCAGCATGTCCTCTTTACAGCAGACTCGTGGCTGCTCTGACATATGCTACTAATATCAAGTCTTTAAGGAGCTTGAACTTGCAGAGCTGGGCTCCACCATGTTCCTCGAACATCCTACACATAATGCCCTGGGTAGAAAACGGACCGAATCAGCATTATTGGCAGTTTTCTTCAGTACAAATGTGTCTAAATCCAACTACTTTACACTTTATGATCAGAACAAAGAGAACGAACTGGAATCTGGCCTCAGGGTGTTTAATATTACATGAATTCAGGTTGTACAAAGAGGCTCAAAGAATCCCTTTGTGAACGGATACCATGAGACTACAACCAATTGTGCAATTGCAGCTCCCCTACGATTCTATACATATGCAAAGGGTCTCCAGACTGACAGAAGGGTGGCTGATGCCCAGCACTGTGATATTGTCTTCTCTTTATTAATCTCTGCAGGTTGATTTTGGCGCAATCTGCCCTGCACCCTGAGACCTTTATGGGTGGGAAAGTTTGGTTTGCCTTGCAAAACTCACTCAAGGCACCTCAGGCTTCCCAAGCAAAGGGCAAGACTCTGGGATAACTTTGAAAGACCATGCAGGAAGGAGACAGTGTTTCCTAGCAGGATCTAACCAACTGTTTATTAATGCAATCAACTCAGGGCAAAATGTCGTTTTTCACTCCGAATGGGAAACAGCCATCTGCTGAATCCTCTGGGTTGCTTTCTCCTTTCTTCCTGATCTGGCCATGGATATTTCAGAAGCTGAGTTGAATAATATACCTCCGTAAATGTTGCCCAGCCAAAGAATTGGGAACTTAGCATTCTACTAAATATCCCTTTCAAACTGTTTACTTTATTCAAAAGCTTCCTTCTCTCAACGTGCTCATTCCCTGCAAATAGAAGACCACCATCACCTGTTCTCTACTTGTTTGCATGATGATAGCTCTTCTCCTTTCATAAATTCCATTAATTAATGAATAGTCAGCAGGGAATTGTCCCCGCAGGCTCATTAAAGAAATGGACACTAAAATAATATGAAAGCAGCTGCCTCCTTTCTGTCATTCCCTTCTGACGGCTACTGCTTTCCTCATCAGTGCTAAATTATAACACTGCTTTGATTAGCAGTCCGGTTACTTGCTGCAGCTGCATTTGGAGATGGAAATCTTAACTACACAGTCATGTTTAATTGATATTCTCATCAAACTGTTAACATTGTAAAAAAATGCAACACTTCAATACATCAAGCTTGTGTATGTATATTAAATCCTGCTGGAAGTTTATTTGACCTTGTAGACAGGTTGAAAAGACATGTTGTTTCTTGAAGCTTTCTAATAAGCCACTGATTATTAGCTAAGCTCATTTGGGAACGAGAGGTAAAATTTGTGAAAAATCTGAGGCCAGAGTTCATCCTAAACAGAAACCTCTTTGATCACCATTCTGGCGCCTAAACGTGAATGCTCATTTGTGTGCTGAAAACTTTAGAAATTGATTATTTTAAAACAGGGGATGAGATCTTCTGAATTTCACCTAAAGATTTCTAATAAAAAAATGCTCCTTATCAACAGCCTATGTTGAGCAGATAACCCATGTCATGGCGGGTGTAAATTAGCACATGTTGGAATATGTTCTAACTCATACAACAAGGGTGGTTGGGACAGACCTGCTTATACAGACACTTATAATTAACCTGTGCCAGACTCAGGGTTTAAATTCTAACTCATCCCTTGTTGTTAAAACCTTATTTGTAGACCAGATCACATCAGGACAGGCCCTTGTTCTCTGAGGTTGCTGAGGCTTGATGGTCCTGTACTACCATAGTGTTTAAATGGGAGGACTCTTGCAGCTTGGAGGTAACATAACAAGTATAGATGTTAACGGCCTATTACTGGTTGGTACTTTTACTAAGATTAAATCAAGTCACTTACTGGGCTCTGGGACTAAGTGGGAGATGAATCACAGGACAGGGGAAAGTCTTTGGTCTGATGCTGACTTGCGGTACTGCAACCCACGTCCAGGTTCAGCCCAAAGGAGAGCGGAAGAGATCATTTGCCATAGGGCATACCAGAAAGCATCTAAAATCAGAACTAATAGAAGCAAATCTTTAAACCCCAGCCCTAGAATTAGTATATTGAGTGCAATTCTGAAATTATCTAAAATGAAACGGAAAGACTTCAAACCTCTTTGTCTCCTTGATCATGAATTTCAATTTCAGGACTGGATTTGGAATTTCATTATCAGACATAAGCACCTTTTGATGACAAAAAATGAAAATCCCTTCAAATTCAAATGTTACCTTATTTCTATTAATAAAGAATTCTTGTATGACCTGGCCTGGCCTTGAAAACTGCTCAGCTTTGCTTGGAGAAGTTTCCATTAGATGTTTCACAGTCTGAGCAAATTTTTGTGAATCTAGAGTTTCTGATTAATCTACAGTGAATTAGGAACTTAAAATCCTAATTTTATTTCATGACAGGGTGAACTTTGGAAGGGAACCTCCCAGTTGTCACCACTTACTGTGTTGCTGGAACATATCTGTTCCCATTTTGCTGCACAGCCTCAAGTGTGTATGAGATCTGGCCTAGATTCTCCTTGTTTATGGTAGCACCTTTGCTTCTACTTTTGGAGCTTCAATAACTAAAAAATTGGATGATTTTTACTAAGTTTGATATGTACTTGTTACAGAGACCAGTAAAGGTGGGTTCAGGTAAGACACTTCTCTTGTTGATCAAAAGGAGATCTAGGCTCTTGCTGTAAACATTTTAAATCATCCCGTGAGAAGAATTGTAGCTTTTCTACTCAGTTTGGATTTAGCAGACAAATTTGGCCTTTACACTGAGGCAGCCAGATTTGAAAAAGTACTTACGACCCCACTGTCCCCCTTCAACTCTTCACTTGAAATGCTCTCAGGTTTTGTCAATAGTTGATGCCGTATCAGGTTAAATATTGTTACTTTGAGTAAATAACATAAAATATTTCCTTTCTTCTTTCAAGCGCTTAACTTCTTTCTTTCTTTGGTAGCCTGTGATTGCACTGTATTATTCTGTATTAATTGAACAATGTCTCCCTTTGAACTGCCGTGCAGCGGCAATGAAAAGATCTGGGTAGCTAAGTATGTCACATATATCACAATTTTCTGCAAGTCTGTGGGGGATTCGCGTATGTTATTAGGATTACTTAGAAATGTCATGGCTCTATCAAAAAAGAAAAAAAAAAAAAAGCAAACCCAAAAAACATTCTCTGCAGCAGTTTATAACTTGGCACCAACTATGGACTTCTCAGCTGCCTTAAATTAGGTGAAATTAATTTAGACCTAAGAGAATGATTCACGGGCATGCTATGGTTCACAGTCAAATTCAAAACTTCTAGTGGCCTCAGTAGGTTTTGGCTCAAATTCAAGTGAAGTCAGATTCTAACATGAAACAACTGTTGTCCTTGAAACATAGTGCACATCTACTGATTGGTGCAATACCTAGCCTTAGTTTTACTTTTTTGAACAGAAATTTTAATAGATGTGTTCACTAAAGATGGTCCAGCTACCCAATTCCTTTAGACCTTTCCTTTGCTGAACAGAAGCCACTTGAAAGCCAGTCACTAATCCATGGATCCTGTAAGGTAGACAGGGTGCATCAATTAACTTTCCCTAAAAAGCACACTTATCCTGTGGCGGAAGTGCTTTTATGTCACAGGAAGGTTAAATATGAATTTATTCCATATATGTGAAAAGTTTTACTTATTAAACCTTTCATATGTTTTCCACGCCTACATCTCTTTTCATCTGTACTGATCTCCAACCTTTAAGTCATTAAATGATTTGTGCCTCTAAGATAATTTGTTAATTATAATTCACTTTGCTTGTTAATTAAAAGATGCAGTTGGCATAGTATTTGATACTGTTGCTAAGTTAATTCATTAGATCTTTAAAGTAAAAGCTAAGATATGACCTTCCTATAGTGTCATGCTTAATGCTGTTGTTCCACACCAACTACCATAACAAGTAATAATGAAATGAAACAGAAAGGGTCCATCCATTACAGAGGAGTCAGGCTATCTAGCTGCTACTAAGGATCTCAAGACAGGAGTGGAAGGAAAATTATTAGATTTAAAATCTGTGTCCACACTCATAAAGAGAAGGGTCTTGTATAAAGGGAAAAGTAGAATCCTGGCAGCACAGACTAAATGCGTAAGGAATTTTTATTTAAACATACAGGCAGATGAGTCAGTGTTTTGTACAACTGCTCTGAAAAAAAACCCTATTTCTTTTCTAACACAAGAGTAAAAAGTAACAGATAACCTGAATTAACCTGCACTGGGTTGTTTTTCGTTTAGAAACGTACAGTGTGTAGGTCTGTAATGAATGTGTTTTGATTGAAGTAACCTGTAGTTAGAGCCCTACTGTAAGTAAGTCCTGTGATGAAAATGCTTCTTCATCTGTGCCTCACTGCCTGAAGAGTCTTGCTGCTGGGATTATTGACAGTGGGTGACAGAGTGGGGAACTGCAGCTACTTTCACGCAGTCAGGAATCTGAGATTTTCCCAAGGCAAAGAATTATTTTTTGGCTTTTTGGATATACTTGATATTTGTGTTGCCTTGGAGAATATGATGGAGAACACTTCTGCAATACAGATCTAGCAATATTTGGAGGAAAAATCAGTTAGGATGTCGTCTTCGGGCCAGCGGACTTCAGGAAGGCTTCAAGAGATGCAGGAAATTACTGGCATTGCTGACCTCTTCCTAGGTAACAATGCCTTAGCAGCCCCTAACGTGCCGACATTCTGGTTTGCTCTTGCCCAGTACTACCCTAGTTTCACCAAAGGTCCTCACGGCAGAGAACATGTTTGTTTTCCCTGCACCACTCATTTGTCTGTATAAATCCCTGTTTATATTTTGATATTTCCTCTTTGGCTAATACCAACATCAACAACATATATTGTGTTTAGGGTACGCATGCATTTGTGGCCAGTGGACAGACATGCATTTGCAGCCAGACATCAGAAGTTATTTTGTCTATGGTTGATTCTCATGTATCAGTTTGTTCATTTGTTTTTATTTTTAGAAACCCAGAAAAACACATCTTATACATTCATTGCTGGGTTTTTAACTAATTGGTCAGCCATTGAAAACAGTGGAAAAAATACGGCCATGTGAGAAGATAAGAGCGAAGATCATGTAGTCAGGTCGTTATATGCTCTAATTGCATTATTTGGAATAATATGCTGTATAAATGAAAGAGGCACCAATTCCTTTTCTATTCATACAGTTAATTGTAGATTTCTGTAATTTCCAAATGTCTGCAGAAGGAAATACACTTATACTTTTATGTAAACCTCGCTCGTATTTCCAGGGAAAAACATATATATTCTCATTTTTATAGACTCCTCCTTTCAAGAAACTCATACAAATAGATTAAAAGAAATGGTAATAATCTAAGTCATTATGTAGAAAATGGTCAATAGGTGAGACATTATTTCTAGTCATATTTTTCATCTAATTCAAAGACTCTTGAAACCAAATGGTACTATTATAGATTTCACTTTTTCATTTTTGATTTTCTATTATGATGTTCTTTTTCAAAACATAACACCAATGTCAGGAGAACACGAGAGCAACATTCTGTCAGAACTATTCTGGGGCACAGTGGTTACATTAGAAAGTGATATGCCACCTTGATTCCTTTTTAGGAGTCTATGTCAGCTAAGGGTACTGCAATAAAATGTTTAGTCATGAAGGACAACTGGAAGGTGATGTCTTGTGTCAAAGCAAAATTGTAATTGAGTACACCTGGGGGGTACCTAATTTATTTCAAAAAGAAAGCTTTCCCTCATTTCTTACCCTACTCAATTCCAGTTAATCGGATAGAAATTTTCCTACTGTGGACATGAAAGTCCTATTTACCCAGATATTTAAAAAAGCTTTTACTAGTCCTTTAAAGCAGAAGTTCAAATCAAACCACTGTCAAACCTGTCAAAAGCATATTTTTCAGCTCTTTAGGAAGAAGGAAATGTGAAATTTTAATTATAATAATTGGAATTGTTTTGATAAATGACACAATAGAAAGGACATGTAATTCTTTAAGGAGAAAGAATAATCATGAATGTCTTCCTTCATGTCTCTTGCACTGTTTGTTAAAAATAAAATAAACAGATATGCATCCCATGTTAGATAGGAAAACAGCTTCACTAGAAAGGAAAATAAAGGCATCAGAAGGATAAGGAGTTTCTGAAGCCAAGAATGTGAGTAAATACGAACAGAAGGAATTTAGGGTTATTTGGGGTTATCACAGCAACCCAAATAAAATGGATTTTAATGTCGATCTGTTTTTGTGAGATGCAAATTAAATACACAGATGCCTTAGAGAGGATCAAATTTAACAACTCTGAAACTTTGTATATTTAAAAGTGTAATATAAATTTTAATCGGCATTTCCATATGGGAAGCTCTGTGAATGGGGCTGCGGAGCTCACAGAAATGCCATTTATGCCAGCATTGGTGGCACTGGGGCTAATGAGAAGTGTCTCACAAGGACAAAAAGGAAAGCTGCTATAAACACTGGGATCAGTACCATGGCAAAATGCTGACTTCCATCCCCTGCCACCTTCCATAAACTTCAGCCCTCCTGCTCCTTTTCTGTAGCACATTATAACCACAATTTTTTTGGAAGTTTGGACCTCTGTGGGATTTGGGAGAATATATGTGGAAGATAATACATTTGCTTTATGTTTCCTACTATCACACATGGCAAGATTTGATGATCAGATTATGATTGCTTTTTTTTCTTAAGGAACCATTGGCCACTAAAAATGCTTTAGTACATTAAAAAAAAAAAAATTACTCCTAAATAATCCTTAGTGAATTAGCTGAAAAATTACCATTATCAAGTTTCTTGTTACAAAGACTTATTTTGAAACAAATGAAATTTTACTCTCAGCTTTCACTGAGCAAAAAACAGTTCTCAGGGGAGTCTTGAACAGTGGCCAGAAAACTATGAAAAAAAGAAAATTAAAGAATGATTACATTTATGTGTTCACATAGCAGATAGGTTGGTGAGATTGTGATGAATTTTATTTTTTCTTCGCTCTCAGTCTACTGAGCTTTTAAAAGTGGGATCTGCTAGATGATCAGCCATTGACAAACTATGATATTTTGGAATTTTGGGGAAAAAAAAAAACTAAAGATCATTGCAATTCAGACAAGGTGTATTTAGCAAACACAGCTTCCCCTGGAGCTTTGTACTCCACATAATTACATTCCACATACAGTAATTGAAACTTGTGAACACGTCAAACTGTGTGTTTTCACAAACCAGCAGTAATCAACTCAAATTATTTAAATTCACCATTTGACATAATTGCTATAAATATGACAGAAAAAGATATTTCTAGGGTGAATTACTTCAGAACTATATCAAATGACTACCTAGGGAGATAACTGCATTGTGTTCCTATGGAAATCTGCAAGATAGCAACACTCAGTACCCAATTCTTTTTTTTTCCACAAACTCTATTTAGATTTACTGAAAGATTTACTTAAATGGAAGGGAAAGCTCTGTGGTCTGGGACCATCCATGTACCTCTCTGATTCAGAAATTACCATAAAATCAAGCAATTGGAAACTGCTGGCCAGAAGCTCAGCAGCTGTCAGCAGGAATAGCTCTACTGAAGTCAGAAAAAACAATGCTGATTTTTACCAACGGAGAATCGAAATTGCACTTCAAGGAAGAATACCCAGGCTGGTTGCCCTACGTTGTTGCAATAGGCTTGTCACCTCCACAAAGTGTACTCTAAGACCAGAGATTGTACTATTTGTTGTGCATTTCATGTGTGACAGAAATGGCTCTCTAGGGGTTCATGAAAGCCAAATGTTGATTGTAGTTTCCAGTCCTTTTGAACCTTTGAGATGGCATCAGTCCCTGAGAAAAAGATTTCTCCAACCCATTTTCTTTGAGAAGTGTTCTGCGGATTGAAAGGGAAAGGAGAGGGCAGGGGGATGGAATGGGTCTGGATATCCTAAATTATGGTTGAATGTTTCTTAACATGAGGCTGAGGAGTTCATTTATCCCAACCTGATGGCTGGCTGGCAAAAAGGCACATGGGATACTCATTGATAATGTGTATTACTGATGGTGAAAAGAATAAATACAGTCATTGCCAGAAATGGATGCGTAAGAAAACAGTTGTACATTGGTGTTAGGAGTCATGAGAACTTTCCAAGGGTGTTTTTCAACAACTCAGTTCTGACTACTCTTTGATAATCCCTGGAGGCAAGATGAATTAAGGAAGAGGAAAGAAAAAGCAGAAAGCCATGCAGTAAATCTTTCATCCCTTTAATTATATGTGTGGATTAAAAAAAAAAAAAAGGGGGGGGGGGAATATGCATATGCAGGATATGCAGGTACTGCCCCAGTTGTATCATTATTGTTAAAGAGTAATGCAACGACCAAACACATATATTACTGCAGCAGGCGAACAGAAGGAGCAAGCCTTAAAAGGGGTTGTTATCTTTTACCTCATGCCTCTGGTTATATGGTGCAAGACTGAACTTAAGCTTATTAAATCTTGTTTTCCGCTGTAAGTTCCCTCAAAACTCAGAGCTCCCTGTAGACATTTCCTATAGTGGTGCTCTGGAGTGTCTGGATGCAGAGAAATGTCTTAGAAAGGAGAGCTAACCCATTTGGAATTATCTTTGTTTATTTTAATGGAGACACTATGCATTTCTTCTGCAAAGAGACTGAGCTGTACATGTATATATATCTGTAGAACCGCAATAGTTTGTTTAGAAAAACCCACAACATACATATCTAGTTTAAGAAGAAATGATACAAAGAAAGATGTAGCTAAGCACCCCAATTATGGAGCACAGATCATTGCTTCAACCTGTTTCACGGGTTTGAGAAGTGTTGGCCTGGCAAACCAACACAACTGTTGTTTGTCAAAAACCAAAGCTTGTTCTAGCTGCAGAATGGCCACTTGAGCTGTCAAGTGGCATGAAAACAGCTGAAGTTAAAAATAGCCAAATGTTCTTTTTAATCAATACAATGATTTAAACTGATGTTACATTTACCCTCTATCCGAAGCCTACAGAGTCTGAGAAAAACTCTCAAGCCATCGTGCATTGAGACATATAAATAATTTTGCAGAGAATTTACACGGAATTCAAAGAATTCCCAAAAGAATTAATGTGAAAATATTAGTTAACACCTGATAAGATTGGGAGATGCTCAAACAGAATGAAAATGCAGCAAGTGCAGCACGTTGTGCCTTATAACAAAGAGCTGAGACACAAACCAGACTGCTTCAGTGGAGGGTATGTAGCAGGGGGTTTGGGGGTTTGCATCGCTTTTTTTTGTCACATAATATTCCCAGATGAAGCACATAAATAAACATGCCACTCTTGCATTGCATGTCCTCCCACAAGACTGTCATTGTAGCGAGGTGCACGAGTAAAACTGGAAACCTGGATGGCAATGGGAGGATCTTGGTTTGTATAAAAGGATGGGAAGAAAAGAATTTTGACTTAGAAACTTGCTATGGTTCGTCAAGCTCAACAAAGCCTTGTCTCAAGTGCAGGGTGGAGGGAGAAGATATACGAGGTCCAGGTTAAAGCAAATGGCTTTTATGGACTTAAAATCATCTAGGAATCAAACAATTGTATTTTAGTCCTCTAGATCTTCTTTTTGCTCTCCTATTAGGGCAATTATTCTTTGTGTCCATTCCCTGACCCCAACCTCAGGCAAATTTACTCCTTCCGTAGGAAATAAAGAGGCCTTGGAGAAGTGCAAAAATCTTTGGAATGGATGGAATATAGTTAACACACATGAAGACATGATCCTTGCCCTGTAAGAAGCTATAAAGATGTTTGGAAAGGAGAATTATGGGCTTTCAGTGTATATTACATAAAACCATATAGATAAACACAATTCATTTTATATATTTTTTCTCATTTCCCTTTTTTCCTTTTTTTTTTTTTTTTTCAAACTTTTTGCTACTCAGTGAACTTAGAGAGGGAAATGACAGATAGATGCAGTCAGATGTGTTTTTATACAGACATTTTACATATTCATAGTGTGTATATATAGATAGATAGATAATGGTAACTCGGTCCAGGGTCTTTCTAGGGTGTCAAGCCAGGAGCAGCACAAGACAGGGCTGTAACATAGGCCAGAAGTCCATCCAGGAGATAGGACCAGAGACATGACTGGAGATAGGCTACCTAAAAAAAACCATAGGTCCGAGGTCCAGCCAGGACAAGGCTGGAGACCGGCGCACCTTCAGAAAGGGACCCTGTGCAAGGAGGGAAGGTGAAGGCCCCAGGTGAGGCTGAGCAAGGCAATTAAGGCTAATTAGTGTTCTCAGGTTCCTGACTATTCCTGATTATTTTTAATTGATTTCATATTGGTATCACTCCTGCCAGCAAACCAAAAAGATTCATGGTTGGTAGGAAATTTTACATTCCACATGAGAAGTCATGTTTTAATTTAAAATATATTATTAAGTGCATATAGCTGGGAACAGAAGGTAGAGAGTTTCGGAAGTGTGTGTTCTTGTACACACCTTGTTTGAGTTATGTAAGACAAATTCTCATTTGAAATGTGTTGATTTCAGATTCAGTAATGGGTGATCACAGTCAGGCTGCCTGATGTCTCCTTCAGGATGGTTGCAGAAGCTTGCACCCTTAATTGAGGTTGGCCCTTCTGTGAGTCTGTGGCGTGTTTGACCCTGGCTGGACACCAGGTGCCCATGAAAGCCACTCTATCACTCCCCTCCTCAGCTGGCCAGGGGAGAGGAAATATAAA
Organism: Rynchops niger; assembly: GCA_013400035.1. Taxonomy (NCBI): domain Eukaryota; kingdom Metazoa; phylum Chordata; class Aves; order Charadriiformes; family Laridae; genus Rynchops; species Rynchops niger. Next base: position 327,100 of record VXBH01001008.1, read on the forward strand.
AAAAAGGCTTGTGGGTCAAGATAAGGACAGGGAGATCACCCATCACTTACAGGCAAAACAGACTTGACTTGGGGAAATTAATTTTTACCAACCAAATCAGAGTAGGACAATGAGAAATAAAAATTAAAACACCATCCCCCCACCCCTCCCTTCTTCCTGGGCTCAACTTCGCTCCCCATTTCTCCACCTCCTCCCCCTGAGCAGTGCAGGGGGATGGGGAATGGGGGTTGTGGTCAGTTCATCACACGTTGTTTCTGCTGCTCCTTGCTCCTCAGGGGGAGGACTCCTCATGGTCTTCCCCTGCTCCAGCGTGGGATCCCTCCCACAGGAGACAGCTCTCCATGAACTTCTCCAACGTGGGTGCTTCACAAACTGCTCCAGTGTGGGTCCCTTTCATGGGGTCCAAAGTCCTTCAGGAACAGACTGCTCCGGCGTGGGTCTCCCAAAGAGTCAGAAGCCCTGCCAGCAAACCTGCTCCAGCATGGGCTTCTGTCTCCTTGGGGCCGCAAGTCCTGCCAGGAGCCTGCTCCAGTATCAGCTCTCCACAGGGTCACAGCCTCCTTCGGGCATCCACCTGCTCTGGTCCTCCACAGGCTGCAGGTGGATCTCTGCTCCACTGTGGACCTCCATGGGCTGCAGGGGGACAGCCTGCCTCACCATGGTCTTCTCCACGGACTGCAGGGGAATCTCTGCTCTGGTCCCTGGACCACCTCCTCCCTCATCTTCTTCACTGACCTTGGTGTCTGCAGAACTCTCACATATTCTCACTCCTCTCTCCACCTGCAGTTGCCCAGTTTTGGTTTTTGGGTTTTTTTCCCTTCATAACTATGTTATCCCAGTGGCGCTTCCACCATTGCTGATGGGCTCAGCCTTGGCCAACGGTGGGTCTGTCTTGGAGCTGGCTGGCATTGGCTCTATCAGACGTGGGGGAAGCTTCTAGCAGCTTCTCACAGAAGCCACCCCTGTAGCCCGCCCGCTATCAAAACCTTGCCACACCAACCCAATACAGAGTCCATCAGCACAGAAAATGAAGCATGATTGTTTATATTAAATTTGTACTAGCAGCTGCTCTCGGGATATATTTGTTGGACTTAAAAATGCTAAATATCCTGGAACACGTAATCCTGGGGTATTTTAAATTTCAGAAAATGGGAAGAAATTCCAAAATAATGCTAAAAAGACATGATTTGTATCTCTCTGTTCTCCTCAGTCACAAACAAGCAGCTTATTTACAAGAAGGCTTATTGCTATTATGGTTACAAACTCTTTCAGAATTATAATGTAGCTTAACAAATAGATTTGTATCAGTGACACGTGCTAATGGTTGGGTTATCGCCTGAAAATGTGACATTCCTATTAACACATCTCAGTTTAGGTTCCCTAATGAGCATTCAAGTTGATTTTAAAAGACAGTGAAAAAAAAGTTATTACATATTAAACAGTTGCCACTTGTTTATTTAGCACGTTTACTGAAGATGAACAGCAACAAGGGCTGTTCTCATTTGCACAGAATCCATCTACTGAATGTTCCAGTGGTGTCTGTTAGCACAGCCCCATTTAAACCAGCTGCAGTTTTACTTTTGGGCGTGCAATAGCCACACCAATTGAATGTAATCCAGTTTATCAAAACCTTTCAATCATTCAGATTTAAGGAAATATTTATATTCATTGTTTTAGTCTCTGTATTGTTCCAAATTAGATTTCACTAATAGGTAAATGAGATGAAGATAGATGACTGGATTTTAAAACATCAGGTGTGCCTCTTGCCTGTAGCGTAAAGTGGCATCCATTATATTGTAGTATTGGTCCTAAAAGCTAGTGTCATACATGCTACCTGAATGTATTTTCATCATCCTCCTTGGGACATGCTGACAAATTGTTCTTTTGTACTATTTTCCTGGAAGAGCTGACCACAAGAAATAAGTCTGATTTTCTATTTACTCCGATTTTGTATTAATAACCTCCAGGACTCTATTTTTGGAGCAATTTGCAATTTTCCACTAATAAATGAAACAAAAGACTTGAGTGCTGATATTATGAATTTTCTTGTAGGGTATTCAAACCTGGACTTCCTAGAATATCTTGTTAAATCTTCCTTGAAAGTTCTTCTAGTTTCCTTCTATCTAAAGTGATTTTTTTTTATTTTACAGCCACACTAAGTAGGCATAATTTGTGAGTTACAGCAGCAGAATCTCATATGTTTTTACGCATTGAGGCCCTCTTACTATTCTAAATTGCATCAGACTCCTGATGTTCTCTGCTGCAATTTGCTGCAATTTTCATATTGTATAAGCCAAGACTGGGAGTCTAGCTATTAGACACTATCTTGATAGTGGCTTTGGAGTTCCTATTTCTTTTCATACCTTCTTCAGCTTGACTGGACAGCTTGGAAGTCCAGGTTACCTTCTGGTGCTCAATGCTAGCATCCTCGTGATCTGCCAGGTCTGCAAGACAAGGAGGAACATTCAGCCCTTTAAGACAGGATAGCCATTTGGAGCTTTAGGAGAGAAAAAGCACATTTTTTTTCAGAATGATCACGTTGTATCATATAAACTATGAGTTTCCTCCTTAATTTCATATGCCCATCTGAGCTTTAGGGTTCCCATTTCAATGGTTTAGTGGCTTCATATGTTCTTGTCAGAGAGGGGCCAGCAGACCAAAGAGTAGTGATACCGATATCCTTCAACATGTAGCAGAGGATAAATGCAGTACAGTACCTAGGCAGATGAGGGAAGGATATCTTCTGAGCCCATAACATGTCTAATCCTAAAGAAAACTGTACATAAGATTGAAAACAATACTTACGCAGTAATTTATTGAGATGGCATAAACTAATGGGGTGTTTTTTGAGTGTAACATGCAATTTACATGTCTGTATTTAAAAAGTCTGACCCCACCTTTTTAAAACCTAATGCATTTTCCTTTGTGCTCTACAAACACCAAGTGTAATGCTTTGAGTTAATTTTATAAATGCTTTCACAAACACAAACTCCGACACTAATCCTTCCTCAGTGTGTTCTGGTAAAATCATAGTCCTGGCTTTGAACTTAGCATGCAATGTGTTTCTGTACACAGAGTGAACAGCTCAGATAAGAACAAGTATCTATCTCACCTTAGCTCAGGTGGGATTTATGTCAAAGGACCTGGGGACTGCATTGGGACCATATTTAATGTTTGTAGGAACAGCTCTTTTTTCTTTTTTTTTTTNGCCAACATCTCTGTAGGTTTCGGTGAGCAGTGTTGTGGAGGCTGAATATACAGGTATCGAAGCTCCATCTGTATGACTCACAGAAGTTATTTTCAGCATTGGGGGGCTGAGTAATACAGCAAGGTTCGACAACTGCTTAGCAATCCTGACAGACACAAAGGAAACTCGACTGTGGACACAGAGCTTTATCTGATCGGTGTTACGCAAAGTGGAGCGATGTAAGGTGCTTGGATGTGAAATAATTTCTGCAGCGGGCTGTCAAAGCCTTCCACCAGATAGCCCCACCCTGAAAATTCGCTTTTCTTAATGCACATGTTCACAAATACTCTTCCCCTCGAGTGACTGGCCAAGAGTGTAACATCCTTTTTCCAGTCATTCACGAGGAGTCAAAGTCACAATATAGCCACAAAAATGAACATGGGGAAAAAGCTTCCTATAACCTCAAAAATTACTATGGGAAGACAAGCTTCCTAATGACGGGAGATGGACCCACATTTAATTTTGTCATGTCACAAACATTAACTATAATCTGTGCCAGAGGCCTAGGAGGCAAAAATATCTCAACCTGCCAGTTACCCTTATAACTGGCCTTTCCTGTCACCTAGGAAATCCTAAATCGATTCCTGGAATGTGGGAGGTGTAGAAAAAGGATTGCTTTTTAACAGACCTATTTCTTTTACTTCTCTACGTATTCCATGCTGGCCCTAGCCGAAGCTGTAACACAGGGTAAGGCAGATCTCTGACCCGAGGTATTGTACAGCCCTATCCTGCTGCACCCTCTCTGCAGCACGCCCAACAGCCGTAGCATTCCTGCTGGAGTGTAATCCCCTTAAACCCACAGAAAGAGCATGCTGTTTAAGCACACACGGTGCAGAGAAAGCGGGAAGGGCTCAAGAGGTGAAAGCCACCAACTGGCTGTGGTTAAATCTCATCTTCGTGTTTGCAGATTTGACGCTATGGGAGTGCAGTACCAAGCTGTGCTGCGGCTGTGGACCTCATTTCTGCAAAATTTAAGCGACGGGATTACAGGAAAGTCAGCCATACTCTATTCTGCATTTTGTCTTCCCAAGGTAGCTTGTAGAGGGGTCACTCTCTGCATCGGTAGGGATTAAGTGGGAGCCGAGCTCAGTCTTCCTTGTGCAGCGTGGTGTTATCTCAAAATAATAGCAGAATCAGAATAGTTTTGGCTGGAAGAGACCTTTAAGATCATCAAGTCCAAATATTAACCCAGCACTGCCAAGTTACCACTAAACCATGTCCCTCAGCACTACATCTGCACATCTTTTAAGTATCTCCAGGGAAGCTGACTCCACCACTTCCCTGGGCAGCCTGTTACAATGCTTGACAACTCTTTCAGTTAAGAAATTTTTCCTAATATCCATCCTAAACCTCCCCTGGCACAACTTGAGGCAGTTGCCTCTTGTGCTATCAGTTCTTACTTGGGAGAAGAGACCGACCGCCACTTTGCTACCCCCTCCTTTCAGGGAGTTGCAGAGAGCGAGAAGGTCTCCCCTCAGCCTCCTCTTCTCCAGGCTGAACACCCCCAGCTCCCTCAGACGCTCCTCACAGGACTTGTGCTCCAGAGCCCTCACCAGCTCCGTTGCCGTTCTCCGCACACGCTCCAGCACCTTAATATCTTTCTTGAAGCGAGGGGCCCAAAACTGAACACACTACTCGAGGCGAGGCCTCAGCAGTGCTGAGTACAGAGGTACAACAGTCTTTGGGGTTATTTGCTGGAAATGTTGAACTTCTCAGTGCAGATTATGTACTTGCTGGTGCTCTGGCTCTGACCCGGACTCCCACATGGCCCAGCCCACACCAGGAGACACAGCCAGGAAAACTTCTCCGTGTCTTTGGAGAGAGCTTCCCTGAGGTAACGCCGCTCTACCTCGGAGGTAAATACAAAGTTGATTGGGTATATATTGTTACATCCTAACCTCATACTATAGATCCTGTACAAGAGATACATGGAAAGCATTTCTGACCTGTGTTACTCGTCCTACTACAAAGAAATGTGTGTGGTGCTTTGCCCTTTTCTCAACTGGAATGACCTGCATTTGGATAACATTAAGCCATTGTGGGAGAAGGGGCTAGAGACAGGTTAGCCTTTAGAAAATGCTTTAAAATCCTTTATCTGGGTGCTGTATGAAGTATCCTTGGAGTTTTGGCATGTCCCTGTCCTCTTTACTTATATCATCCCGTCTTTCACTTCCATTCTAAGTGCGGCTGCAGGTTTCTTGTGGCAAATTAAAGAACAGGCAAGGGGAAAAATACCCCCAAATCATGGAAATCACATCAGGATGTACAAAAAAAGCAATGGAATTTTACAGACACCTAAATTTATTTTTTTTTTGTTTTTTTTTTTTTTTGTTTCTTTCCAAAATGGAACCCTATTCATATGAGGTGGGTTGGTAGAAATGGACTGTATGACAAAATAGTTCCCTTTTAGCTCAGCCTGTAAAAATATGATGTTTATGTAGATTTTTTAGATATTTTTCTTCCTTTGGCATTTGATATCACCTGCATTTATTGCTAGGCATGAGGTGTTCAGACCTCTCAGATCTACTTCCCAAACCAGTCTTGACAATGTTTATCTTTCTTTTAATATGATTGCTATTTAAAAAAAATATGTGCCTTTTAACATTAGCTGATATATTTTTTTCTTTCTCAGTTATATAGGAAATTGAGTTATCTAAGTAGATATGTAGATATGAAGTAGCTATGTAGATATGCAGTAGCTATTTGCACTTTTTCCTATTTTACATAGTAGGTATCTTACCTACACATCCTCACACTGCTTTTTGCATTGATAGATTGGAGGGAGGGGGCTCATCTCTGATACCACTGTTGGCCTTTGCTTTTGTTGTTCGGTCTCGTCTCATGACTTACACATGAGCTACTCTTTCACCTACACGCTCACAGATCAGAATAAAAATTCCAAAATATCAGAATGTCACTGGAGAAAGAACAGGGGAACCTGTCAGGTACTTTAGGACACTGATGACAACTATGACTTACAACCTCTGGTGCTCTGACAATGGTATAAAATAAAGATCCTGTGGATGATGGATCTTATGTTGCCAGAAACTCACTAGAACTTTTTTTTTTCTTCCAAACCCTTGTGTAAGGACACTCAGGCAAAATGGCTATAAAAACAATGCAGCTGAGAAAAGAGAATATTTTCAATTTGTTTTGCATTCACTCCATGCAGGGTGAATAATGAAGAGAACAATGGATTATTGGTTGGACTTCTCTGAGTGGCCTTTTCTTACACAAATTTTTGACGTCCAAAAACAGCATTGGCTAACGCCAACATAGGCATAAGCCATACGGTGTCATCACCTGCCATTGAGGGATTCACCTGAGCACTCTTTCCAAGTTGCACTTTCATCAGGGCACAATTATTGCTGGCAAATACTGACATACCCCTTCCTTCACACTTTGTTTGTCACCTCATCCACCTAATCTTATGGCCAGACATGGAAAAGAAATTACCTTCTTCAATCCAAAGTTCTCTCCTTTCTTTAACTTTCTGTGACAATGACAATGTCCTATCCTAAACTTGTCTCCAGGGAACGTGTTTATAGTTTGGTTTCTTTGTGTGCTATTACCTTTCCAGATGACTGCAAGCAAATTTAATAGCTAGATTGCAAAGTCATCTTGTCTCTCGAGCTTGGTCCTTATAGCTTAGGAGATGTGAAAGAAGCAGAGAGACAATCAAAGCTGATGGTTTCCTATTCATGTATAATGTGTTTCCATGAATATGAAGTATTTTGTTTTTAGCATAGGCAAGAGCATATTTGTGCTATCTTCTGCCATTTATTTCCAAGCTCTCCAGCACAACTTTGGTTATTCAGTTCCTCAGTGTCTTCGAATTCCATGTGGATTTCATTTAACCTAATCTCTGGATCAGGATTCATCTGTCTGTATATTGATTTCTTGTACCATTTGAGATAGCCTGGTATACCTGAGACATCCTCATGGGTGTCACGGATATAACACAGGAGATTTGTGTCCCATCGGAGCACTATCTGAACGACAAGTTCACATAGATCACATCGAGTTATATAAATTCTGGTGTCTGAATATGGAACTGAACCCCGCCCTGAAAAGTTACATGAGGTCAATCACAACCTTAGAAAAACTACAAAACGCCACCCAACTTTTAGCCAACTATGCCTCATAACCAACCTCTAATACTAAAAGGGGTTCATAAGATGATGCAGGTATTTTCATATTTCTGATATGAAGTTTGACATCCTTTAGCATAATTTAATTTTATTTTCACAAGTATGATTTTTGCATGCTCCTTACACACTCAAAAAAAAATTAAATATTAAGCATGGACTTTCGGGTAAAGGACAAGGTAACTTTTGGTGTAAACTTCACCACAAATGATAAATAGTTTTTCCTAGGTCTAATTGTCTATGTGTTTGGTTGACTCCCAAGACCATTTGTAGCAGCACCATCTAGGGGCTACAGCTAATAATAGTGCTAAAATGCAGGGAAATTTCCAAAAACATTTTTCTGTTTCACTGGCACAGCTACATAGCTGAATAAGATTAATTTGGAATTTTAATATTTCTTTGTTCAGTGAGCTTCTGTGACTCTTTTTTTTTTTTNAGAGGTTTTGACTTGATTTCTAAATGAAACGTCTCGGGGAAAAGCTGTCTCCACTGAAAGCAATGTGAAAGCTTCCATTGATGTCTATGAGCTGAGATTTCACTTGATTACTTTTCCTATTTAAACACATTCCTCCTTTAATGTAATACATTTACATCTATAACATCTGAGACAGACAATTCTAAGGCTTAATCTTTCTGTAGCATCTTTAAACTTGAGTTGAAGAGTTGAAAGCAAATCAGAAATAATAACCAGACATTTATGCTTCTCGCTCAAGAGACTGTGCAGAAATGCATTGCTCTGATTTGTCTGTTTCCCTTCCCTTTCCAATACATAAAACATTTCATCCATCAGTAGCTACTGCCTCAAAGCCCAAAATACCTCCATAAATCCTGGATTATATCTGTAGTCTCTAATAAGAAAGAAAATATTTGAGGCCTGACCTCCTTCTTAAATTTCCTAGTGAAAGTACAAGTAACTAATCATATCAGTAGAATTAATGTGATAGACTTAATAGCATCAGAATAATTATAAGCAGATATTAGGGTCCAGCTTCAACAATCATCTGCAACAATCATCTGCTACTTTTGTTTATCCCTCCTACCTATTCTATTTTAAAGGTTTTGGGTACGGGAATACTCATGATAATGTGCTCATTATTGGAAATTACTAAGCCTTTAATGTATTTTTAGAATAAATTACCAAATCGTGTAGAAAGCTAAGATACTGCAAAAAGCCAAGACACTATGAAGAAAATGCATGCTTGCTTTAATATTATTATTAGCTTCAATTAGGTTAAACCAGGAATGGAGGTAATACTTACCACAATTTTTTTTTTTTTTTTTTTTTTTAAAGCATGAACTGGGGAATAGAAATAATAGCAGATCAGAGAGGAGGAAGCAAAGAGGACTGAGGGGCCTATTGAGATGTTCGAGCTTGCTGCTTAGCAGGTGTGCTTCCAGATTTCATCCCAGAGTGCCAGAAGCTCAATCCTGGACAGCACACACCAGAAGCTGTCCGAGCATCACCAGTCTGTGTTTGACACAGTGACTGGGAGACTTCTTTGGCGTGGGACTTGGCTGAGGAATACCCAGCTTAGCAGTTTGCATGAGGATTAAATTCCTGCCCTGATGCTTTATCTGAAAATATCTGGCTAGCTAGGAATCCTAATGCAAACATTTCCTATCCCTGCTGTTCCATCACAGTGAGTTTTTATGTTGAAGCTAAAGTGCAGCTGATGAAGGGAGGAAGAACTGATTATGAGCTTCCTAAGTGATTTTATTTTGGTTCAAACCAGACACCACTTTTGACCAGGTGGAATGGTTATAGCGTCGTAAATTGTTGTGCTGTTAAATTCATAATCTCTCTCTTGGGAAACCAGGCATGCTACTCAACTATTAGACAGCTAAATTGTAAATAAGGGATGTGGCTTCTGCAGGCTCCCGTCAAGTCACTCTGGGGAGACTGAAACTTGTAAGGTGAGATTTGGAGCACTTCCAGTGGTCTAAAGTGGGATGGTCTGAATAAACCCAACTGTGCCTTTGGAAAAAGAGGTCTTTGCCTTGGTCACTTGCTCTTAATTTTCCTTCACCATAAATATCACGGTGACTCCTTTCAATACAAATACACTTCTGTTGCGTTTGATATTTTTGTTGCCTGAAAACTGCATAGCTGCCTTTGAATCTAAGAATAAAGGTGTCACGAAGCAGGTTGTTATTTTCCTTTTTTTGTTGCTTATCCAACTGTAATGTCTTCATGTGCGTTTCACTGTGTATTTCTATACATACTTATGAGCTATTACAGAAATCACCTGATAATTTCGCTATTACTGATTTGTCAATAAACTTGTGGGAAAGCTGTGTGATTTCTTTTTTTTTTTATTATTTTTTTTTTGTTTTTCCTCAGGGAAATTATGGAAGCTTAGAATTCTCTTTCCTCTAGCATTATACTAATATAAGTTGTCTGTGAAAGCACACCCACCAGGGCGAGAAATAATGGCATGAATACATTTCATATGGTGAATGGATGTTTATGGCAAGACCTTCACAATATTTGCTTATTTCTTATGAAGCACTGTCGTTTATGGATAATAAAAAATATTAGTAGAAAATATGAAGAAAAGTACAGCCACAGAAAGCACTATTATTTTGTGCAGTTTAGCTTCTTAACAGCTTGGCTTTACCTTTGTATCTGCTTCCTGATTATTATTATTCTATCAATGGTGATAAAAGTGAAGGAGAAGAAACAGTTGTTTAACTGTACTCATGCTTTTACTGAACATGTTTCTAAGATTAAAATCACCATAGAAGTGAAGGTATTTTTAACATTAGAATGCACTTAAATGCCTATCGCTCTGCACAGCCTACTTAGACAGGATTTCACTGTTGCGATTCCGCCCAGCCCCCCATCCTGATTGTGTTAGAGGTGATATTTTCCAGATCACTTTAATGAAATCTGAATTTGGCTCTATACACAGATTCCGCTGTTTCCATCCATTTTAATCTAGCACTTTATCTTCTCGCACCCACCTAGTTGGTATTTTGTTACAGAAAATTCTGGGTTTGAATAGAAGTTGCTTGACTTCAATAGAGTGGGAACAACCATGGACCCATTCAAGGGCTCCATGTCACCGCCTTGCCGGTGGCTGCCTTTTCATATGACCTGCAGGTCACTGTCTACGTGATTTAATGCACGTACCGGCGTTGCAGGGCTCCTCAGAAGGTAGGCAGCCATAAGAGGACGGCAAGCTTCCCAAGTTGCTGTGGGAGTTGATGCCTGACCCACCTGCTAGAAAAAATCAAATCCACATAACCATTTGAAAAAAAAAGCCAAGAAGAGTCTTACTGTCCTCTTCACCAGCCTTATAACATGGTAAATGAAGTAAGCATGAGCCCTCAGGTGTGTAAAATTGCTTATATATTTATGTACTTGGCTGAACCGGGATCTTCTATTGACACAAATGGAAAGGGAAGGAAGGAAAGGGTTTTCCTCTTTAAAATATCCAAAATCAAAGGTGTTTGCTGCAGTAAAGCCATCAACAAATCTCAGTGGCAGGTTACAGAAAATTCAAAATACGAATTTGGCATGTCTTGTTAGAAACAGGGATACAGCTTCTCCTTATTACCTCAGAAAGAAAGATCAATGCCTTCCCAAGAAGCAGAAAACAAAACTGGGGTGGGGGGTGGGGGTGGAGAAGGCTGAGATAGCTGAGCGGTAAATACAGATATAAGCAATGCCTGAATAATTTATATGTGCTGAGAGAAAGAATTTCCATCTTAGCCATACAAATTCTGCTTCATCTGCTTTGCTACACATTTACATATCAGATCTGAAGGTCATTGAAGAGTTACAGGGCAGAACCTTTCCATTGTGTTAATCACTTACAACTCTAATTTCACACTACATCGGTCCTTTTTACTTGGGCTCACAGAGCCTACTACAATCTCTCTCTAAAAATTTTACAGACAAAACTACTTTCCCACCGAACATTCAAAACACAGAGTATCTGTGATATCCTAGATAGAGAAGGGAAACATAAACAACTACGGAAAAACAATTTGGAAGTGGTTTCACTTCTGGTGCCTTTCAGGGCTCCCCAAACCTTCTCTGAGTGTATTTAGCTGTCAGTAATTCTGACCCTGAAGGTATATGGAAATTAGGAGATTACCAATCATTTTAGCAGTGAAGTGGGGAAGTCATCTTCTCAGAGTAGTAAAGGTACAAAAAAACCTTGCTGGCAGCTATAAGCATTTCTTTTTGAGATGGAGCTGCATCAGATTAGGAAGGCTTAGATTAGATTGATTCAATACTCAGTCTTTCAGTGTCCAAAATTCACCCTTCTGTATATTTACAAGGGGTCTTATTACAACCTCCCATCTCGGTGCCTGTTTAATCTTCTATTAGCATTCAGTCTTCTGAGGAAGTACCAGAGCATAGCAGCTCCAATTCAATTGAAATAAACATGTATGAATCAGATGTTGTCTGTAATAAGATGTATATCACTACATCTAATTATACATCATTGATTCTGAAGGAAAGAAAAGATTTAGTATTAGATCATTACTTTTTCCAGACAGAATAAAATATTTCCCACTGCCTTAATATCCTGCTTTAAAGATTATCAAATAGTATGTATTTTCTTTTGGATTTTTCCATGTTCTAACTTTTTCCATATTCAGCCTTTTTATCCTTCTTTTATATAGTTTATTTGACATCCTAAATATTTTCTCCATGGTACCCTATGGCACTCTGACCCCTCCATAACTTTATACATTCTTAAGTACTCATGTAATTTATTTTTTTTTTTTTTTAATATAGTTTAACAAAATGCAGAAATACAAGCTAAAATCCATCCCTAAGCTGCAAAGAAATTTTAAAACTGCTTTTAAGTGCACCGATGATTCAAGACCTTAGGAGCAAACATTAGAGAAAAAGCCTTTAGCCTTTGGATGAAGCTATACGTAATTGGGACATTTCACAAATAAATATTGTTAGGCTGCTCATTTTTTTCAGTTTCTTCTCTCTAAGCTTCTTACTGCACATTCATTTCCGCCAGGCTATATGATACCCTGGAAATCAATGTAGTATTTCAGGTAGGCTTCACCAGAATATTCTGTGTAGATGTTAATTTTTTTTTTTTT
>VXBH01001008.1:339608-356581 GCA_013400035.1 Rynchops niger
TAATTAAAGTTAGGATTTAGAAATAAAAATCCACGGTGATTAAAACCTCCTTGTAATTAGATATAATAACTGGAATTTCTTCCATAGTTCACTGTGGCTTTGCTTTGAAGGAAGAACAATATTTTATACCAGTCATTTACAATATTTGCCAGTTTTCCTACATTTCCTTGTGAGTGTCTCTACTGAAACTTCCCATCATGCTCTCTCTATTGTCATCACTGCAATGCCCATCACTTTCTATAGGTCAAGGACTTTTGCATGAGTTTCTCACTTCCCTTCTGTTTCTCTAACTGCAGTTTACCTGGTGGCTCATTTCAAAGTGATCTCGTGAATGGGGGCGATGTGTCTGAAGAAAGCACAGCACAAACCAAAAAAACCCAAGGAATTTATACCAGCAAATTTGACTTTCCAGAGGAGTGAGGTTTCACAGCAGAAACAAAGCTCCCATCACATCTTTCCAAACCTGTTTTTAAGTGCTTTTGATTATCTATTTCATTGGGCTCAGGTGGCAGTTGTCTGGGTCATCACTGAAAGATGAGATTACATAAAGATAATGGGTTAAGTCTTTATTTATGTTGTAAACATATTAAATATGCAGCTCAGGAGTAAACTTGGGTTTTAACAGCTGTCTAATATGTACTTTTTACAAATAATACCTTCATGCCGACAGCTGGAATTTCCTGTGTTTGAGGACAATCATCCTCCCTGTCATGGGAAATGACTAATTAAAAGTACCTCTTCAATCATTCCTCATCATCCAAAGACTCTCTAGTGCTGAGGGACATCTGCACAGGGCCAGGTATGCCACCTTTAGCACAGTCACAGTAAGCTAAAGAAAAAAATATAAACCAAAATCCAACTTACTATCTAGAAGTGTCTCTGAGGTGTGATCATTGTCCTGATTCTAAATCTTCCACACTTAAAGATGTTAACATCCAGCACTTTATTATAAATACTTTAGAAGATTCAAAACAACGGTCAAATTTAGATTTAGGTTTTGATCAGCTAGTCCTGAAGATTTGAAGTGATGACTGAAACATCTGGTTTATCTTTCATATTTATTGTGCAGATCAGCTGATTTATTGAAATAGCATCAACTGGTGAAATATAATGGCTTCACCCTTGGTTTCAATATTCTTTTGCCTTTGCTTCTGTTCTTAATACTATTTTTGTAGACTATTCCTCATTTTCATGGTAGTAGTGAATTATTGAAATCCATAAAACCCCTGCAAAATAATTTTTAGATTGAGTTTATAACTCTTGATTTAGTATTCCAAACTTTCTAGAAGAAGGAAGCACAAGTGGAGGGAATAGAGAGTTCACAGTAATAGAAATCAAAGCACTGAACAATAAAGCAAGAACTCCATGGCTCAATAGAGAGCAGAGTTATGGGGAAATTAGGAGACAGCTGACACAGAAGCAAAGATGAACACTGCAAAGGACATTTACACAGCTTAATAATGCATAGTTTTTCAAAGATAAGATATACAGTCTGAAGAGAAATTCAGATGATTTTACCCTAGAAGCAACAAAAATATTTTTTCTGCTCTTATTCAGAGGTTCTAATGGAATTTCAAAATAATAAATTTACAAAATTTACAAAATAATTTCCAAGGTGAAGGAATCTTGGATGTTAGTCACAGCTGGGAGCACGATGGCTAGAGAAACTATCGTGGCAAGCAATGGCCTACATCAGTAAATGCAATCCAATATGCCAAGGAAAACTAAGGAATTGAAGAAAGACAGGGAGAGGCTGAGGGTTTACTCGGCTGTGATGGGAAAATGGTGAGGAGACTTTTGTCTTCAAACACTTAACAGAGAGCTATAGAGATGACAAAACAAAGCTCTTCTCAGAGCGCAAGAGGCTGTGAAAACAAGCTGCAAAAAGGAAAATTCTGGTTAAATATAGGGAGAAATAGAAAAAAAAAATCACAATGAGAGTGACTGAGGACAAGAACAGGAGCACAGAGAAGTTGTGCAATCTTCAGCTTTCCCGGTTTTCAAAACTCAACTGGATAAGGCCCCAAGCAAAGTGTTTTAACATATAAAATGGCATTTTTTGAGTGGAAAGTTTGACTGGACAATCTCCAGAGGTCCCTTCCAGTCTGTTGTTTTGCATACACGTGAAAGGGTCTGTACCAACAACATAACTGTGTACACGTTTTTTTGCCAATGCCAAGTTTGAACCCCAACACCACCTATTTTCCTCTTCCAGATGTTACAGATGTAGCCTATGATTCTGCCAACCTATGAAAATCAATAGTGACGCACATAACTTAAGCTGAGATAACGGTTTTTCAAAAGTCATTCTTATGTATTCTTATTAAAAAAGCAAAAATGTGCATGGTGTAAAGAACATATTTAGCCTAATTCTTTAATAAAAGTCATCTATCCAGCCCACAATACCCATATAGAAGGAGTAAGTGATTTCAATTTGATAGCCCACTTCATCCACATTGGAGGAATATTTTTGATTGCCAAAAATTCAGGTATAATTTAAACTTTCCAGGATGGATTAAAACTGCAGCTCTATTAGCCAAAAGTTGAGAGTACTTTTTCACTCAGATTTAAATAACAGTGCTTGGGATCGTTAAGTTGCTTTGTTTCGTTATAAGCAGTTTCTAATCTGTAGTACAGTTCTTACTAAACTACCTTGCTCACAGATTAACAGAGGCTGATGTTGTTGAGCATTTGCCCATAGTCTGCAAGCGCAGTCAGAGACTAGAAACCGTTTCAATAAGAAGAGAAGTCATTTTGATTCCCTAAAAGCTTCTAAATCATCTATAACCGAGATTTCTGCTTTCAGGATCATTGCTTTTCTGCATTACATGCACTGAAATTGATGTTTGCTGAAAGCAAATAAGAATAAAATTAAATATTTTCTGATACAAATGATAATTGGGCACTTGTCTGATAAGATGGTTTTATTTAAACAAAATGTACTTGTGCAACACTGCATTTCCGATTCTACAATCCTCTAATCTTCAGGCTGCTTCTTTTTTCCAAGTCATCATAATTAAAGGCAGGTGTTCAATTTAGCCACCAGAAGGGATTAGTTAATGGTATAATTATTAGTTGTAAAAGATTTTACTTGAAATTATAAAGTATTTAGTTGTGTAAAATGCAGATAGATGCTCATCAGATTGTTTTTTTTTTAAGTGCATAGGCACCTATCTCCAATGAAATGAGAAGGGCTCCAGCTCTTAAGTATTTTCAAAATGCCATCAGGAGCTTATTTATGTCTCAGGGCACTAATTAAAATTGTTCCTTTGTGCAAAATTCAGATGTAAATTGTTATCCAAGCTTTCTGGTAACAAATATGTATTACTAATAGAAGTTTAATATCTTCCTTGGTTACTAATGAAGTGGAAAGCGTTATATTGTGTTGTAGCATTTTATCCTGATTTTCTTTTTCCAAATAGAGGACAAAAATGTTTATCAAATGATTCTGACTTATCTACCTTGTTATCAACAACTTTATCCCTTTAGTAGAATGTAGACTTTTTTTCCCCTCAATATATACTGAACACATTCTTCTAAACCACAGAATTTATTTTTTGCCTTTAACTTACACTACCATGTTCTACACCTCATGAATAATTGCTAGCTGCATCATTCTTCGGGTTTTATGAATTGGTTCCAAATTTGCATGAAACGTATTGTGCTGTTTTGTAGAATTCAAACTTTTATGGCTTCTTGGTTGTTTTTGTTTTTGTTTTTTTTGTTTTTGTTTTTTTTTGAAAAAAAGCACCTTATAAAAATGTGTATATAATAAGAACCTTTAAATGAGTCATTAATACTTAGGAAAGAGAACTTGGAATCGCTAAAGGTATTTCTTTGAAAGACTAAGGTCAGTCTTTGGTACGGTCAGAAGACAAACAGAATATGGTGCTACAATTAGAAAAGGGGTAAAGAACAAAAGAACATCTCTGTTTCATTGAATGGTTCCTTGTGTGAATTTTACATGGCACATGTAGTGGTCATACTACCACAACAAAAATTAGAAGAAACAGAAGACTACTGAGAACGAGACAGGGGATAAGAGTAATGGAATAGCTTGCATGAAGGAAATTGATAAGGATTTTTTCACTTTGAAAAAGAAATGAGTGAAATGTATTTGGTAGGATCATGAATGAGGTTCACAAACCTGAGGAAAATGTACATTTATGACTTCTCAGGATAAGTAGGATCTACCCTTCACTCTTGAAATTATGAGTAGGTAAATTCCAGTGGTGGATATTAAAAATTACTGTTCCCAAGGAGTATTTAAACTGTTGACTTCTGTAATGTAGAAAAGCACATGGTAGAAAGAATCAGTTATTATTATTTCTTTTCTGCTCAGGAAGTGATCATTTCCTAAGCTTCAGCTCCTGTCCATGACTGGAAAGAAACTGTTGGACTAGATGGACCTTTGATTTGGCCTATTGTCATGTAAAATTGTAACAAAATCCATTTGTCTTTTTCTTTTTCTTTTAACTTATTTTTTTTCCAACAGTTTAAAATCTTTGTCTTCATTTTTGAGAAATAAAGTCATATTCCAGACTTCATAGGACATTTTTTACAGATTTTTTTTAGATTCATACCTGTATGTAGTTGCAGTTTTCATGTAACAGCATTTGTTAAACGATGAATATGCCTGCATATAATACAACAGTCTCATGATTAGGTCATGGAGACCAAAAAAGGACAACATTTAACGAATATTGTATTGAGGCAACAACAGCTCTACCTATTATCCATATTCTGCTAAAAGAACCATGTATGATTTTCATGAGTGTTTATTGTTTTCTACTGATAAATAATATAGTTAAATGGCTGAACACTTTACCTACTGCAGGAGCACAGATTCTTTTTCCTCTCGTAACTTCACTCCATATTGCGTCTACTTCCCTCACAAATTATAAAATGTTTTGACAAGCACGTACTCATTGCTTAACAGTAACTTTTTTTTTTTTTTAAAATCTAAATTAGGATCCTCAGTTTTAGTTTTGGGGTTTGTTTTTGTTTTTGTTTTGGTTTGGTTTTTTTTAACATTCTGACACATCTCATCACACGCTGTGCCTGTGACGTGCGCAGACAATAGACTTCTGTTAAATAGAGATTTTTGCAACGTAGCGCAGTTGTCATGGATCCATGCTTTTTAAGAGACCAATATTAATCTCAGTGCTGACCTAGCATAAACCCAAGCCATGAATTCAAGGATTTAGCCAGATGAGTCACATTTCAAGAATACATACTAATCATGATGTCCACCACCAGCATAACCTTTGTCCTATTCATATTATCAGAAGCTTTTCATATGCTCTAAGCCTGTCTCATAATTTCTGTTAATTGAGAATGGAAATGACAGTCATTTAGAGACCACATCAAGGCAGACCTTCCATGATAATGGGTGAAAACACACAATGTGATGTATGATGTCTATGATCTCTATGCTTTCCACTTTCAGTCAACATCAATGTCTACGTTACAATGCCAGTATGCCTCTTGCACCATCACAGGATCAAGACAAATTAATTGCCATTCAGAGGTCATAGTTCATCTGACATTCCCCCATCAGCTTAGTTTCATCAGCCTTCTATTATAAATGGAAGAGTTTGCTGTCCTGTGTGTGTTCAGCTAACTCAGATAGTAAGCAGGACACCGTGTCCTTCTGGATCTCTGCCTTTCCCTGACATTTTTATCCCTTTTTTCTACAGTTAGGGGCAATTTTGCTGATACAAAGCAAAGGAAAGCTTTGAGGAGCCTACTTATTTCTTCTCCAACATGACTATGGGCAGATCGTGATAATTTAAAGGTGGATTAGCAGCTGTGTACATTGGGATCCAATAGCACCTCTCTGTGTTTGGGTAATTCTTGTTAAAGAACACAGCAATTCATAACACTAGCTTATTTAATTCAGCCTTTTCCAGGCTAGAAGGCGATAATGATCTAACCAAGTAGCTTCAAAGTAATAGGAGCAGAACAGGAACAGAAGGACCATGTTTAGATATAGTGAAACAGGTGTTCCCATTCATAATAATTTGTTATAAATAATGACAAAGTGATAACTAATAAAGGAGCACTGACGTGGGATGCGAAAAGCAAGCCAAAAAGCTATTGCTACTTCAGTTGATATGTCTATTTAATCTCTCAGACCTGAACCCTGTTTCAAAAAGTTGTCGTTATTTAATTTAGTTTTTTTTTCTGTTGTGCTTTCCAGTTCTGACACAAACTGAACAATTAAATCAGCTTATTTCATGGCATTTTTGTCCCAAGAAAAGCAAGAAAAACAGGAATTGGGATCACCACACTTTTTTTCTTCTACCATTTCTGATTTTTACAAATTAACATTTTTCTATATTTTTCAATGGAATAACGGTCAGAAAAAGATAAAGGCTTTTGAATCCTATATCAAATTGTATACTTTGTAGTTCACTGATCCAGAAAATATCTGGACATTCTGAAATCTTTGCTTGCTAATAGAGGCTTCACAAAATAAATGAAAAATTGATAAAGGGCGTGGATACAGAAGAAGCGTACTGTTGTAATAATGTTATAGTCATACATTTTATGGTGCTCAAGACTTTTAAATACACGTGAAAATGCAAACTCCCCAGGGTTTGTCTTGCATTCTTTTAAAATATAATAGTATTGGCCTTATGTGGAATGTTAACGTATTTATGTGAGCTGCTGTTTACCTGAATTGCCTCATTCACTCTCTAAAACAGTTATATGAGGGAAAGGTCTCCAGCATCAGTGTGTACACGTTCATATGTAAAGGTATATATTTAATCAAGGTCATATACACATTCATTTGTGTAGCCATGGGGCTGGAAAACAGCTTCGTTCATTTCAATTTCCTATTAGTAAAATGACAGAACAGCCAAACACAATTGTTAGATGAATATTACCTGCTTTGGACATGAGAATATGTATAAGGAATTAATGAAAACAAGTTCACAGTAATTTTATAAATTAAACTGATATTTGTCACTTGACAAAAGAAAATTAAGCCTAGACAGCTAAAGCCTGTAAACCTGTAACTTGCTTAGGGTTTTTTCAGGACTCAAATTTTGTTTCAGTTATCAGTGCTGACTGCTGAAAATAAACACGTTTGATTAAACAAGAAAGCAAGCAAGCTGGATTTTCCATGCTCTCTATTTTTTCGTTAAGCCTCTTGGATCAGAAAAATACAAATAGAAACCATCAATGAAGTTATACTAAAGCCTGACAAATGCTTCCTTTGGCTTAAAGACTGAAGTAGGCATTTCACTACATCAAGACCATATCTTGTATTTTGACCGGGGCAGGTGTTCCAAAAAGCTGTCAGAGTACCAGACCCTGCAACAGAATTCAGTATAGACTGCATTCTTATATTACATGCACTACATTAACTCTTCCAGGGACGCCAAAGACGTTCTCTAATTCGTAGATGCAAACTGTCGAGGGCTATTGAGCACAAATGTAACACTTCTGGTTCACAAGATCCTCCAGGCGTTCTCCAAGACACAGGCTATTGGAAATGGTTGTTGTTGTACTCTGGCCATCTACTAATGGCTTTTTTGGAGATGGATTTCTGGGTTTGATGGGAAGATGACTTAACTCAATATGACTTTTTTCCCTATGCTTGTGTATTTTCTTGTCAGAAAATAAACTAAACATATTTTCTGAAGCAAGGAGTGACGGTCTATCCAGTTAAATCAGCCTCTGTTTAAACTGAGTTGTCATGATTCATCTCACCTCACTGAAGAAATCTCCAGTGTGAATGTCTACGTCAGAACTAGTAATCCCCATCTTATTCACAATGGAGACAAATAGGCACTTTCAGGCTGTGATTCAGTGCATCCTAAGGTAGATATTGAAAATGCACATTATGTCATAAACCACTGTTAACCGCCAATGCTCTGCAATAAATCCACAGAAATGCCCTAGCAGGATATTTATTGTAACGTGGTTTTCACATGAGCTTTTGACCCCTCATGAGAAACCACTGGGATCCAATCAGAAATCTAAATATAATCATTCATTTCTCACACATTCCTTCAGGACTCTTTAAAGGAAAGGTAAGAGCCAAAACTGCTGTCAAGGAACTTTATTTTCCTCAGTTGCCATGTTGTTAATAAGCACGCTTCATTTTTATTTCTGAAATAATTCCAAATCCAGTATTTAAAAGAACGTAAGAAATGTCCTGCTGGGAGGGACCATCTAGCTCTGTATTTGGTCTCCAGGAGGTGCAGTAAGAGAAGCTGCCTATGGAAAGCATCAAATCCTGACCACTGTCTACAGTCCACTTCTCTTGCATTTCCCCAGCGTCCAGAACTGTTGTTTTTTAGATATTAGAGGTTGCAGCCCTGCCTTTTCAGTTTCTTTTAATGGGTCTGCTGTCTGTGATTTTTTGACTCTTTTTATACCAGTTTCTCTTGACATCAGGGTTTAGAAGTTCAATTTTCATTGTGTAAAGAGGAGTTTCAGTTATCTGTTTTGAACTCGTCTCCTGCAAACTTCAGCCAGTGCCCCAGCTTACTTGTACTGTGAGTTTTGGGTGGAAAAAATAAAACCCCAAACAAACAGCTCTGCATTCCCCTTATCTTCTCCCTTTTGACCTTGTAAACCATGATCATACTCCTCCTGGACCTTCTGCTGTTCAGAGCCCCACCCTCCTCCCAGAGCAGCCGCTCCCTCTACCTGATCATTGTGATGAAGCTAATCTGAACCTTTCTCTAACTCCACAACATCCCTCTTGAGATAAGGACAACAGATCAGAACATAGCACTTCAGGATGTGGGTACATAAGGCTTTTATACTGGGGCAAAGGATGCTTTCTCTTCTGCTTGTAACACCTTTCCTGACGAGGCTCAACATTAGTTGAACACTAGGACTTGACAAAAACATTGGAAGCTCCAAATAGGTGCTCCAATTCAGGACCTAGGGAAACAGATTTTTCCACTAGCCTTGCAGAGTATCATCTAACTTTGAGTAACCTCCTACATTAGAAACCTAGAGGTAGATGGTGTGAAAACTTCCTAAAATTGAAGAAAACTCCATGCCTTTTGTTGAATTTCCTGGACTCTCTACCTAACGTTGTTTAGCATTTGGCAAGACAGAGCCTAGTACTATATCTCCCACGGATCTAAGTGGAAATCTGATTAAGGAAAAGATATTTTTTATTTATATCTCATGCCTTAAGGGTAAGATTTACCCTGGTGGGTGTTAAATGGCTCTTAAGAGATAAATGGGCCTTTGCAGAGGTTTAAATCCCATACAAAGAAAATAAACAATGAATCAGAAACCGCAGGAGTGTGACGTGTGGGGGTTTTAGGAGGAAATATAAACTTGCCAAGAGTGCAAGGAACCTGAAGATTAATTGAGTTCATGATGGCCTCAGTTTCCTTCGAGGGTTTTTAACTGATTATGTATTACTTGGACCTTTGTTCAGAAAAAGAAATTAGAAGTTGAATCATGGTACTTGAAAACTGATAGTAATTACAGTTGCAGCAGTAATGACTTACTAACGCTTTCAGTCTAGCATGACACTTCCTCATTAGATTCTTTTTCACTACATAACTTCTGTTCTGGTTCTTCTCTTTATCTTCAGGACAAATATAATAAGTGGCAGTTTGCACACACAATGACTCTCACGTGCACACACACACTCGCACAAATCGCACTGTTTGACATGGTACAGTCAGGGAAGGCCAAATGTTTGCAGTCATAGATCAGTTTTACCCCTGCAAAAGCTTGCAGCCAGAGGCAAATTCTGCCAGAGAAAGCCAACACTATAAGGTAACACGCTGGGCCATGAAGTGCATTAACCACAGAATGAAATGTTGATGAATGTTTTTTAACCTTTTTTTTTTTCTACTGAAGACATAGTCATGTGTGTGAAAAACTCCTTTCTAACCAGCTTCAAGAGATTTTCTGAACTTGCTCCATTATTCATCTTCCAAGGCCCCCATTACTAGCTTGTATTGAATACTTTCACCAAACCACCTGTTAATTCAGCATACAAGGCAGCGTAAATCCTTCCCGGAAACAGCTGCAATACTGAATTTTAGATATCTGTCTGCCTTCTGCCTCATAAAGCAACAGCTGTAGGTTCTGTCTTTAGTGAATATAAAGGGTGCAACAAAGTAAGGTGATGCACACGATAGAAACATTTTCTATTGCATTAAATCCTTCTGAGAAACTTCATGTTAAGATTAAGAAATGAAAAAAAAAAAAACCAAACCAAAAACAAAAACAAAACAAAAAAACAATCAAAAACAACCACCCGCCAAAAAAAAAGCTCAAAGCAAATCCTTCCTTGAAGCTACTGGATTTCTATGCCTTTAATTTAAACCCAGAAAAGATTCAAGAGGGCAGGTGATGTCAGTTGCAACTCTGCTTCCTCCAGTTTCTCACAAAAGCATTTCCCTAAGCTAACGTGCTCTTTTAAAAGTCAAATCTGGGGATTATTTGCTACACGTTTCTTGTAAAATCAATGAGGAGAAAAATGTACCTAAACCCCTGCATTTTATTACAGCTCAGAAATTCTACAGTGCCCTAAGCCAGCCTGTGTGGTGTGATCTGTGCTGTGCTACAGCAGCCATTGTTTGTTCTTTAATGAGATAATCTAGAAGTTCATAATGTGCCTTACATGTATGATCCGTTTTGCCTCCTGAAGGAGCTCCTTCAGCAAATCTTTTGTCATATTTGATCTTTGATTTTGATTTTTTTTTCCTTCCTAATAACTCTCTGATTAGTGAAATACTTTAGCTGAGGAGCAGTGAATCAGTCCATGAAATGCTATCAGTGTCTCATTATTAATATCTCGTTAGTGGACATTTGTAGGCAGAATTCCATGGTCTGTAAACAAAAGTAAATGGTGAAGAGAAATTATCTAGTAGATGATATTGGGAGTAGAAAAGGATATTTCAGCTCACAGAGAATCACTGGCTTTTCTGCACTTTATTGCTATATAATGTGTAGAAAATCAAGAAAGAGTGTATATATTTTTCATAGAATCGTAGAATCATAGAGCGGTTTGGGGTAGAAGGGACCTTTAAAGGCCATCTAACCCACCCCCCTGCAAGAGGCAGGGCCATCTTCAACTAGATCATGTTGCTTAGAGCCCCATCCAACCTGACCTTGAATGGTTCCAGGAATGGGGCATCCACCACATCTGTGGGCGACCTGGGCCAGTGTTTCACCACCCTCATCTTGAAAACGTTAATGTTAATCCAGGGTCAAGATTAACAACATGGGTTGCATGGGTCTTTGACATATCTGAAGGGACCAATGACTAAAATAAACAAAACCACCATCATTATGAACTGGAATATTTTGTTAGAAAACAATAAAAAAAAAAAAATAGAGAATGAAATGCAGCAAAACAGTGAAGCAAAAAAAAAAAAAAAAAGCTATTAGTAGAATGAACACCAAAACTCATGAAGGGAACCTGATTTCCCATTGCTTGCTGACTCATTTTTAAATTATTTTTTCAGTAAGGAGTGAACTCTGAAGCATCTGAAGCTGGCATATTTGTAAGAGCTTGTGCTGTTGTAGATGCTCTGGAGTCTAATAACCTCAGGCTACTGCCTTGGCCTCAGCTTGGCCACTTCCACGTCTCTCTCTTGTCTAATAGCTCGTGTTTATCTTTGACTTGTCACCTATTCAATTAGTTTTCTCTGAAGGTGATAAATAAACTTCAAATGTATCAAAGCTAAACGAACATTTGAATAGGCAGAATACCGGATTATAGGGACTCTTCTGCCAGAGGCTTGGCTACATTGGCTGCCATTGCTTTTATATGTTTCTTTGTAGAGAACTATTAACAGAAATTGCACCTCTGAGCGTGGCTGTAAATTCTAAATGTAATTTATTCCTAAAATTATTTGAGGGTCCTACTTCAGTATTCCACCAATAGCTCAATGGCCATGTGAAGTATTTTTGGCCCAGGGCTGTTAAAAACATTAACAGTTTATACATAGACACTAGTGAACAATCCCAAATCCTATTAAATCAAAGCTAGTGCCTTACTTACTGATAAGATTATAAGAAAATATGAGAATATGAGTGAGAGCAAAGGTATACTGATGAGAACCCAGGTCTTTTTCTACTCATTCTAAATTTCATTTATACACAGAAGCTGCTGCTGCTGTAAAATACAATAGTGTTGCATTATGCCTGTAATATAAGTAAACTTAATTAATTGGTAGTGCTCGATGGACTTTCTCCCACTGATCTGCCTACTAATTTAGAGGTTTTCCACATATATTGGAAGGCTGTTTTCTCTTGCAATGTGGGATCCTTGCCGTAGCTCCTAATATCCTGCTAGACACTGTGTGCCACGGAGTTCATGTCTCGGAGCAGGGTACCACATACGTTCTGTGCTGCACTTGGGCTAATGGCTCTAATACTTTCTGGATAAGACCTAGTTTGCCACCAGTACATCCCCTCATGGTACGCTGAGAGCAGTCTTGCCCTTAAAGTTAGTGTTTTGCTAGCACAGAAAAGTAAAAAAAAAAAAAAAAGTTTTTTTTTTTTTCATTGTTCCTGTTTTCTATTCTATTAGAGATTCCACATTAAAGATGTACCTTTTTCTTCAGTATAGCGGAGCTGACTTCTCACTAATCTGGCCCTGTGCTTTATGACCTCTGCAGTGTGTTTTCAACTTGCAACAAAAGCATTCCGTTAAATATTTGATAAGAAACATAACAACTAAAGTTTATATAACAGCTTTGCAAATGCAGTAAATCAAGATAAATTAATTAGATATTAGGGAAAAAAATAAGATAAAAGAACAAGCTGAAAGTTAGAACATGCACCTTTCACTTATGCAATCACATCTGGGAATAATAAGCATCTTTCTAGAGCTGTTCACGTTAGGGCTTTGCCTCTTTGTCTGCCTCTGTACAAAACCCATTGCAGTGATTCCTCGAGATTGAACCTGAGTTTTAAACTTCAGGTTTTGGAAGTGAAAATAACTGCAAAAATGTGATAGATGGTGTTTGAGTTCATTTGTAAGATTTGGGTAAATAACGGGAAGATGCATGCCTGATGTTCATCTTCTTTCACGTAGTTATAGCCAATATGTTAACATTCACGTCACTGCTCCTTCTTCTCTCAAACATTTTATTTTGCTCAGTTGAAGCAATGTTACAATATTGGGTTAATCAGTTGCAGGTCTCCTTTGGTACAGGGAGCTCTTATCCTACTCCAAGAGAATGATCTGAACCCACTTAGACCACAGTAATTTCACTGAATCTCTGTCACGTGGCAGTAGGCTCAAAATTGTTCTTTTTTCAATACGCTCTAACGTACATGTACTTTGATTTTCAAGAGAAGCCTAACTAGGGATTCCTTGCATAAGAGAGAATTCCTACTGCTTTGTTTGACTTGGGCTAAACATGTTTGAAAGAGTTTTTATATTTTAAAGAGATTTAGAAGTAAAATTTGTCAAGCAGTTTGAGTAAACTGGGATGGCAAATGTAACACAGAAGATGATATGGAGGTGAAAATCCCTTTCTAAACACTGGTTAGAGAATATGTAAAGAGCAGCAACAGACTTATTAGTATGATCTCAGTGACTTAAGAGGCAAAAATAATAGGACTAAACATCTGTGTTTTACTTTCACCAGATGCACCCTCTAATTGTGTGCAAATATGTGAAAAGCATAAACAACAAGGAACAACTTGTACACACCTGTGTGTGGGTGAGAGCAGGTGCGGTACAGCCTCTGAAGCCTGGGTGAACCTCAGGAAGGGCCACGATTCACTTTTTCTCATATTTTCTCTGTTCTTTCTTATTCTTTCCAGTTTTATATTCCATCAAATGCAGCTAAAGATATTATATTAATTTCTCAGAGCACTGGAGGCTCTGTTTCTGAGCCATTTGGTTGCCAGTTACAGGGAGCTCCTTGCTTTCTTTCTGAACTGTGCTGTACGAAATTTATATTCCCTTTCACATGACAGATTTCTTTTTCTTTATATTTCCCTTTGATAACATATGAAGGAGTAAACAGAAACACTCAGTTGACTTGCGTGACATCTCTGATTTAATAAGCCCCTGTGACATCAACTCTTACTTAACTCTGAAATTAAACAGCCCTGATCTTTTTCATCTCTCCTCACACTGCAGTCTTTTCATGTCTCTAATAATTTTCGTTGCCCTGCTGCAGACCTTTTCTACTTCTGTTATCTCTTTTTTTGAGATCGTGTGACCAGAATTGAGCACAAGATTCAAGGAAGGACATGCCATCAATTTATATAATGGCATAATAATAGTTTATAAATTTGGGACAATGTTGGACTCACTGGATATACTTACTGCACAGTTCTGAACAGTTAACTAAATTCAGGGGACAATTATTATCCTATTAAGCTTTCAGAGGAGTGGAATTGAAAGGCTAAGGGTTCACTTATTTTCTTTCTTTTTTTTTTTTTTTTTTTACTAAACTGATTTTGGCTGGGATAGAGTTAGTTTTCTTCATTGTGCCTCATATGGTGCTATGTTTTGGTTTTGTGCTGAAAACAGTGTTGATAACACAGAGCTGTTTTAGCTATTGCTGAGCAGTGCTTTACACAGCATCAAGGCCTTTTCTGCTCCTTATGCTGCCCCACCAGTAAATAGGCTGGGAGTGCACAAGAAGTTGGGAGGGCACACAGCTGGGACAGCTGACCCCAACTGACCAAAGGGGTCAAATCATACATATATAGACATGTATACATCCTCAACTATATGACACTGTGCTCAGCAATAAAAGCTAGGGGAAGAAGGAGGAAGCAGGGGATGTTCAGAGTTACGGGGACTGTCTTCCCAAGTAGCTTTTACACATGATGGAGCCCTGCTTTCCTGGAGATTGCTGAACACTTGCCTGCCAATGGGAAGCAGTGAATTAATTCATTGTTTTGCTTTGCGTCCATGCACAGCTTTTGATTTACCTTTTAAGCTGTCCTTAACTCATGAGGGTTCGCACTTTTACCCTTCCAACTCTCTCCCAGCTGTCTACCGGTCTTAAACCACGTACAGTACATGCACCTCAGGAAGGCAGAGATAGTGCCTGCATTAAGTTCTCTTATCTTACCCAGAAGACGTGTTGGTAAGCTCCATAAATTATAACAGATCCTGAATGTTAAAAGATGCTGCTATCTCTTCTCCCTTTCTATAGCTAGTCAAGAAAAGGCAGTTTTCAGAACATTTCATACTTTGTTGCGGTGGCTGACAGCCTGTTTAAGCCTCTCTAGACACCTAACAGTGGGAGTACTGTACTCATACACACACATCACGTACTGTAACTGTTCCTTAGGATAACAATTTTCCAGGTTCCAAGAGAAGCATGATAAATATGATTTTATCATCTTTCTATACCTGCATACCTTAACTTCTAGATGTTATTGAACTCATATGTTGACCCTTCAGTGGTAGAAGAAAAACTCTTTCCCAAAGAGTGGAAAACCTAAGACAACATGGGTCCAGCAAGTACCATATCACAGTTTCTGGGAAGACAGACAGCTTTGATGATCTGGTGGCTCCTTGGTAGAAAACTGAATTCTGACTGACCAAGATCAATGAAAATTTTACCAAACTAGCTTTGTTCTTGTGGCAGATATTTGGGTACTAATTCTACTTATACCTACACTGAAAAGGAGGGTAAAAGTTTGGCTTGCATCGCCATTTACACCTGCTAATAATGAAGAGATATTGATAAAAAGAAACAATACAAGAACTCCAAAATAATTTGTGTATAATTAAGAACCTGCGTACTCACTAAATTACAGGGGAAGTATCATTGCTAGGCAACAATTGTGCAAGATCTTTCAAGATCAACTTCTATTTAAGACAGTTAGAAACATAATAAACATAAAGCAGCTTCAGGTATATCCTTAAATTAAGAGTAACAGAAAGCAGAGGATATCTATGGCTTTCTATTACTGTGAGGACAAGACTTGGTCATTTTATCCCTAAAGCAAAAATTAAGGCTGTCCATTACATAACATTATACCTTCCTCTTTTACTGTCTTATTAATCAACAGCTTATCTGTCTATTTGACCCTCTCCAGATACAGTAACCTGCTGGAGTGGTGATATTGAAGCTTCCATTATTGTATAGAAAGCTCCATGTTGTCAAAATGTTTGACTGGTGATTTCTCGTTTAATTGTGTATTTGGAATAAGCCAATTTGTTAAAAAAAACCCCATCTTTTCACATTTAAAAAGATCTCCTATAGGATGCTCTTAAGTGCTGGGGTCAGCCTGGCAACAAGAACCACTCAAGTTGGTTTAACTCAAACGACCGTTCAGGTGCTCCAGACTGAAGGTCAGGACTTAAGTACATTATTTTACATGAATTTGTTACAATTTGATAGAGACTGTTGAGTTTCAGGGACAATGCACACTGCATGCCAAAAAGCCATTCATTAACACGTGTCACTAGAAGTTGCCTACTGCTATCAGCAGCTTATGTAGCCTTCTGACTACTCTTGGGTTTCTCCAATTTGGCATGACATATTGGTAGCTTTAGAAGTATACCTCTGTTTTTTTTTTTTTTTTAAAAAAAAAACCAAAACAAAACAACATTAATTCCCATCTTCACAAATGAAACGATGTCTTGCCAGCATTCAAAAGTCTCTCAGCAACTGGAAAACCTGGAAGCAAAAGCAAACTAATAGATTAATAAAGCAGTTACTCTCCTTAGAGACTGGTGTACAAAGAGAAAAGAAAACTACACCTACAGAAATCTGAACTTTCCAAGATATTGTTTGTCTGCAATTCATCTAGGTAAAACACAATCACAACATGTATACAGCTTTCATGAGAGTACAACAACCTGGTCTTTAGTCAAGCTATTGTCCTGGATCACTGAATCAGATCTAGTCTCAAGCTGGAGCTACACAAGGCACAGGTACTCCTTTTCTCCCTAAAGTTTCTACTGGAGTTTTTTTCCTTCATCTTTTTCTTCCTAAACTCAATATTTAATCAAGATACCTGTTCTTAACAACTTTTTTTTTTTT
>VXBH01001008.1:372886-398199 GCA_013400035.1 Rynchops niger
CTGTAGTCTTTTTTCCTAAGCTTTTATATTTAGTCCAGGCTAGTTTGTGTTATTTTTTTAACTCAAACTATCTAGATTAGATCTCAAATGTAAATAAGAAAAGAGTTGTGCAGTACAGAAAGGACATATGTGAACAAGACAAAGCTCTACCTAGTTCCCAGCCATTGCAGCTGTGAGGACACCTTCATGGTCACTCGTGTTTAAAGTGTGTTTTTCTTTCAAATCACCAGTGTCATTCACTGACATAATATTAACTATGCCTCGGCTGTCATTCAAACCATCTATTCATTGCTCATCTCAGATCATATAAGCTGTGGTTTCTAAAAAAAAAAAAAAAAAAAAAAACAAAACCAAAAAACCCCTACACATTATCCTGTTAATTTCCAAGACAAGTTTTAGATTTAAATGAATAGTTTTCAGTTTTCTTGTTCTTCAGTTTTATTATTAAATTTCAATTGCTAACATAACAATTCCATTTGATTATGGGGGTCAGGCCACCATTGGACGCAAATCACTGTACGTCTGGTGTTCTGGTGCTGTACAATGACCTGCACAGTAGAGGACTTCCAATATGGAGTTCTTGTTTTTTTCCGTTGATGAATAGTTTTGGGTTACGGTGTCACTTTGTTCAATCTATACTCCTGAAGAAGCCACAGTTTCAAAGTAGTTGGAGACACTTTAAGAATAGTTTTAGAATTGCCTTTAGATTCAGCACTTGGTATGTGTTTAAGATATTATTATGCTTTCCTGACTCCAACAGCTGTGTCACCCATTGTTTTCCAAAAACAAGGTTTTGAGAAAACATATGAACCTATCAGATTTAGTATATTTAGTTCTTGTCAGTGCTTTAAAAGAAGATTTAATTTAATTGATGGTGTAGCAATGATGATTTCCTAATATGTTTCTAGGATTATGATAATGTCACTGGAGCTTTTCATCACTGGAAGCATAAATGACTTATTCAATTTGTTCTTTATCAACTTAACTTTGTAAGATTTCAAGAAAGGCAAGTGTTGTTTGGCACTTCATATCCTGCTAGTAAATAACATTCTCCCACTAATGAATAAGATATTACAAGAGAATACGCTGTTTTAGAATATGGTGTTATGGTCGTAGCTTCCATCTAAGAGACTGTGAATGAGACTTAATATTGGACTTAATGGCTCTTAATATCTGACCTATACTACACCAAAATATTAATATAATTCAACAAGTCAGGAAAGAAAACCTGGAAGGTTTCAGAAACAACTCCTTCACTCTGTTTTTGGAGTTCCCTAGAATTTCGGATTATTTTCTATTTGGAGTCAAGTCACACCAATATTACGATGCAGAACTGATCTTTCCCATGGATGTGTGGAACATCCTGTAAGTTACAGAAACATGGGCTCTGCTCAGTCAGGAAGAGCAGGGACTCCATTAAATTTCAGACATTGTTTTTTGAGGGCAACTGTACTAACACTCAGACATTATAAATCTATTTGGAGTCACATTTTATGTCAGAATAGGTAATCATTTGTGGTCTCTTAATTCAGGAACCATTCTTCTAGATAGTCATGGACTGACTGCTTCCTTCTGCATCTTCTCCAGCCTGTGTGGATATGATAATCTGCTGACCTTCCTCCCAGAAATGACACAGAAAGTCTTTAAAGCTCCAAGATCTAGAAAGGCAAGAGAAAGTCATAGGGAATAGGAGGCAGAAATGTTCCTCACTCCCTATCTTCCATGTGCTACACAGCCCTAAAGGCCCAATTTTATGACTGAACAGTCCTTTAAAACGCTTAAACACTCACGTCCACCACATGTTAGGAGATGTGCTTCTCTGACACTAAACTAAAAGGTGGACTAGAAGTCCTCAAAAAGGTGAGGACTTAGTGCGGGAATCTGCCTTCTGCATAAACCAAGGTTTCAACAACAGCAGGGGTCAGAGCTCAGGAAACTCCTAATTGTCAGCTGAGATTCTGTTTACTGCTCTAAGACCATTCTGTAATGTTGGATGAGAAACAGATTGTTTTTCACCTGCTTTGATATTATGAACCAAAAAAAGAATTAAATGTATATTATTATCGTCTGCTTAGAATGCCAAATTCAAGGAAAAGTTATAATCTTAGGAAAAGTAACTTCTGCTGGTGTTCAAATTGCATTAGATAAGATTGCAATAGATTCCTTTTATAACATCCAGAATATCTCCAGTGATCATGTCTCAAATCAAACTTCACCTCTGATCTGAAATAAAGCATATTAGACTCATGTTGAATTAATAAATACATATTTCCCTACTCTTCTGTGAATGGCTCAGGGGAAATCTCAAGGAATTTTCTTTTTCTTGCCCTTGAGATTTTTCTCATGATTAAATGCCATTGAGTCTGTTACCATAACAGGGTCTTGACAAGGAATTGAGATGTTTTCCTTCAGTTCAGCAGAGTGCTCCAGCATACACACAGGGTGGGGAGTTTCTGTCTTTATCACCTCCACAGTGCAATGGAGTAGTTAAATTCCCTGCTGCAAGCTAATTACACTTCTCCGTTGCACAGCTTTGTCCTCCCATAATTAATTAGGAGCAAGAAAAGAAAATGTCCTTTTGTTGTTTTTAATGAATTAATCCTTCACAAAAATTATTTCTGTGACATAATAACAAAAGGACATTTGTTCACTGTCCTCATCAGCACACGTACCCTAGTACACAAATGGCCTCATGTGGGGAGTCTCTTTGTCTCTTCTGTCCAAGAACATACTTCATTGCAGACATGTCACAGGAGTATTAACACCCTCAATTGCTGTACAGGTAGATAAGACTGTCTAGATCATTATAAGAAAAAAATACGGAGGAAAGAGTCCAGTGTTTTGATAGTAATTCTCACTCTAAAATCAAAGGAACAGTTCTATTAAATGGATTTTTCTTCAGACATAAAAAATCCACATTGCCCTACTTAATCTAGTCATTTGAAACATGGCTTAGATAAATCTATTTGACTAAATGGAGAAAGTCAATCTCCGTTTGATTGCTCATCCAAGGTGTAGGAAAGGAAGCCATTATGTCACAAGATTGAGTAACTCAAGACTGTGCTGTGTAAGATTAATGGGTACCATGTCAAATGTATATTTAACTGGGTTGCACTGAAGAACCTGCATACATCTGGAATATTTGGCATTTTGCTAAAGCTGGCATAAGATGAAATCCACTAACATTGCATGTAGTAGGTGCATTTCTTTAACTCTTCATGGAAGTTGAATAGATGGCCAAAGCTTAGAAGACAAATGTTTACATTACCAGTTTTGGTGTGCTTTCAAGCAGGTAAAATCATAGAATCATAGAACAATGGTATGTTTGAGGTTGGAGGGGACCTTTAAAGGCTACCTAGTTCCAATCTCCTGCCCTGCGCAGGGACACCTCCCACTAGACCAGGTTGCTCAAAGCCCCATCCAACCTTGAACACTTTCAGGGATGGGTCATCCACAACTTCTCTGGGCAACCTGTGCCAGTGTCTCAACACCCTCAGAATAAAGAAGGTGATGAAAAAAGATATTTCTTCCAAATATCTAATCTTAGTCTACCTCCTTTCGGTTTAAAACCATAACCCCTCGTCCTATCACTATACTGAGTTTATTTGAAGGGTGAGAGTTATGTTACCTACAGAAGACCAAAGTGCCAAATGGATTTCCTGGGCATCAGTAGCATGCAGCTGCTCTTGTATCACTCTATATGGGAATGAATACCACACCACCAGTGATAACAGGAAAATCTAAAAGGTTAATCACCCGATTCCTTCAGTAAATTCACATCTGTTACAATCGCAGATATAGCAGGCATTACAAAACATGTTTGTATTCATAAAGCTGATTTTTATAACGATATGTTGGTTCACACAGCATTTCTCTTGCCCCGTGACATTTTCTGTGGCATTCTTATTCATCTTCTGTTGAGATGTTTATAAAATTTATTGCATTTTCATTTCCTTAAACTTACTTTTTAAAGAAAAAGTGGTATGAATTAACCTAAAATGTTGAAAAATGCAATGTATTTTGGTTAAAAATGCAGAACTCATGCCACTAGGGGTATTATTCTATTTAAAACCCTGTATAACAAGAAGTTCACACATTTTCTCTACAACACTTCCATAGTTTTCAACAGCTGTCCTTTACCCTTTGTGATGATCAATTCAATATTTTTGCATATGCACTGAGAGAACTACATTTCCCTTTCACTTGTACTAAATTAAATATATTGAGGTTTTAACACTGGTAAATTCTTCTGTGACAAGAGCGTTCCCATATACCTTTAGACACCTATCGGAAGGCAGCTGCCCAGACTCACTCATTACTCAACAGGAAGAAATAACACAACCTATTCCACCAGTCAAAGACTTATTGTAAGATTAGATGAAGCAGCTTTTTCTAGTGTCGTCTTTTTACACACACTCTATAGGAAGCCAAGATTACAACTTATTTTAGGTCACCTCAACAAATACTAAGAAAAAACAATACTTTCCGTTCCACAGATGACAACCAAAAACGTTACCCTATTTCTGCGGAAATCTTGCAGCAGGACAATGAGGCTTCCTGTGCAGAATACAAAATGCAGGGTTAGGTGCTTGCACTTTGGTTTACTTACAAGTTGTTGCAAATAATTCGAACAGCTAATCCAGAGCACTTGTCTCTATTTGCATTTTTAGCATCATTGTACTTTACCTACTCAAAGTGCGAAGCTTCCTCTTTGAGCCAACATGGAACTATATGTTGGCAAGATATGTTTATTTAAACCTTTCAACCCCCATTTTTACAGTTCAGTTTTAAGTGTTTAATTCAACAGCAACCTCATGTACTTTTTTACGGTTGATTTTGTCTACACAAAGTCCACCAAAAGATCCTCGAACTACACTTAAAAGCAAATATTGAGAAATAAAATTAAACAGTTGAAAAAAATATGTCCCACTAATATAAAATACTCGATGTACTACACAGTAGAGAAACAAAAGAAAAAATGGAGGTGAACCACATACCCTTTCCAGTATGTAACTTGCAATATTTATATTATGGTAATATTTATACAACTCAGGGAGTCTGATACATACAAAGTATCTAGGCCTGAATGACCAACACAAAGATACAGATATGCACAAAGAACACCACAGCAAAACCAGCACTGACTTCTTCAGTTCCAGCTCAACACCTCGCCCTCAGGACCACCTTCTTGATACACACAGTCCCTGTGTGTAAAGTACAGATCAAACATCTCAAGAGTCTGGTGAAATATATATCAGTCAGTAACATTTCACATATCTCTATCGACTTTCCCCTACTAAATATATCACTATTGACAGCTGCATTGCCTTTTACACAGTGCTGCACTTCATCTGCATCGATCAAACAAACCTAGAGTAAATGAATGTAAAGTGCTATAGTTAATTCATGCAGTACCTCCATGTGTCAAGACTCCATCTGAGTAGATGTACGGTAGAAAAACTCAGGAATTTCTTTCAAGTGTCTCTTAGGTTCATGTTCCAAACTGGACACTTAACGTTTTGTGTGTTTTATGCAACTTAAGAAAGGAATATCCTGGTACCGGTGACAGCATTTCATAACCAAAAATCTGTGTACATTTGAGATATATGAATCAATGCATCTACTGGATACAGCTACTGCATGCATCTACTGGATGTAGAAATGTGTCCAGCAGACATGTTTCCGTTCTTTTGGAGCAAGATATGTGAGCTGTAACTAAACTTTTCAGTAATGGTGCTCAGACTAGTTATAAGGAAGAATTTTTTTGCAGCGAGGATGGTGAAACACTGTCCCAGATTGCCCAGAGAGGTGGTAGATGCCCCATCCCTGGAAATGTTCAAGGTCCGGTTGGATAGGGCTCTGAGCCACCTGATCTAGTTGGAGATGTCCCTGGTCCTTGCAGGGGGTTTGGACTAGATGACCTTTAAAGGTCCCTTCCAACCCAAACCATTCTATGATTTCATATGCAGACAGTATATTTCCAGTTAGTTTCTTTGCCATTTGTGCTTTGCATCCAGCAATTTTAATTGCTTTATTTTTTCAGCACTGAGCTTTTTTCAACACCATTTGCTCTTATTTGTCCTGTTTTATACGCTCATTCTACTAACTCACCAGAAATCAATTATTGTGATCTGTAATCCTCATTGCCTTATACAAAAGTCCATCATCAACAGCTTGTTTTATTTTACTATTTGTGATCTAAGGGTTATGCATATTAGGAGAGGGTAGAAAGCATTGCTAAAGCATCTTCCTCCAGAGATGTGTTGATCTTACGCAAACTACTCAAGAGTTGAACAAACAGTAAACAGAAGTTTGACTTCTGTTTGGCTGTTTGGAGTGGAGGTTACACACAAACAAGAGCATTATTTATGAAGACACTTCACAGACAGGAAAATAGCATCATTCTCTTAATGCACTGCAGGTTTGGGTCAACGCACAGTTTATTTACCATATCTGGTAAGCAACATTGTTTTCTGTGATGCTAATTGCCAAGCCAAAAGTTCATACGAGATGCTGAAAAATCGTGTCATTAGCTTCAGGTCTTGCTCTAGACTAGAAAAGTACTGCATATACTTCTTAAACAAGGGTCTTTCACACATTTGTGGCTGCCTACAAATGCTCTAAATTAACAAATTCATGTCAATTATTGTTTATAACATTCTGAGTTACTTTGGCAGTAATACTTAAAAAAAAAGAATAAACCTAAATAAAACCAACACGAAAAAGACTGCCTCATTTAAACAAACAGAAGTATCTGGTCTAACTCAAATAGCCTCAGCCTATCTGACTCCAGAAGTCCCTCTTCTGCAGGCTGACACCTCTAAGCAACTCTCTAGCACAGGAGATGCAAGAGAGGATTTTAAAAAAGAAGAAGGGAGCAAAGTTATAGACAAATTATAGTCCGACATTGTGATGGAGGGCTCTGCTGTTGGCCTCCGTTACAACAGAAATTTAAACCCCCAGGAATCTCTTGTGTACATTTGTCCAGCATTACTGATGATTACATGGGTAAGTCTCCTTAAAACACAAGAAAAAGATGATCCTACTTGTGCTTAGGTAGAAATATTAGTACTATTTGGAAGAGCACAAGGAAGTTCTAGGAAAGTCAGATATGAAAGCAAACCAAAGGAGAAATTCAAGGATAGAATGAGACATAGAACTAAGTGCAGCTGATATTTAGGCTAGCACAGCCTTCACTTTCCTCACATCACCTCATTGTGTACAA
This sequence comes from Rynchops niger, assembly GCA_013400035.1. Classification (NCBI taxonomy): domain Eukaryota; kingdom Metazoa; phylum Chordata; class Aves; order Charadriiformes; family Laridae; genus Rynchops; species Rynchops niger. The sequence goes on from VXBH01001008.1 coordinate 380,112, forward strand.
GCTCGACGTGTCATTGCCATCATACAAATTGCCAGCCACGTCAAATAGTCCAACAAGTAGGACGTCTGACTTGGTAAAAGGTGGGTGGGAATCTATTTTCTAGTGAGTCTTTGAAGGAAGTTAAAGCTGAAAAGGGAATAAAGCAAGGGTTGGGGTAAAAGCTTAGTTCTTTGGATTTGAGGTTAAAAACCAAGACTAAATGCATGGGAAAGAGATTAAAGGAATAAGAATAGAAGCAGAAGAGGTCAGCAGCTGACTCTGGAGGGAAACAAGTATCATATAAGAAAGAGCCCGAAAAGAGAGTTGAAAAGAATTTATATATTTCAACCAAGATCAGGATACAGGAATGAATTGTGGAAAAGTATCAGGAAGAAGTTCATATGAATACTATTTTTTCACTCAGCAAACATCTGGGGAACATGGGAAATGGTGCAACAAAGATTTTGAGGGTTGTGCATATTCTTCAGAACTATAACGGAAAAGCATTAGTCCTTCCACAAATGCTGTAATGGTTAAAATGTGATTTTCTTCTCCTCCTATAACATTGTCTTAGACAATCACAGTGGTTTAACTACTGCCCCACAGCAATGGAAAATGCTGCTACATTTTTAATTAATCTTGCTATCGTAGATTTTTGTAGAAAGTGTGGTTATAACTGTTCTCTCTTTGAAGTCAATAGGATTTTTCTTTCACCATCTACTTGAGTGGGAACAAGATCAGGCACAATTATCAATATTTTCAAGTGCGGCCTCTAATTTAATCCAAACATGGGCAGCCCAGTTTGGCTGCACAGCTTGAGTTGCCTTGGGCTTAATTTTCATAATCAAAGCATATTCACAGCATTCCTGAACAAAGCAAAGCTGGCCTCTCTCTAGCTGGGTGGTCAGTTTTTTAAAATATTGAAGTTGGAAGTTCTTTTGAACATATTTCTGGGTGGCTGGAAGTTAGAAAAAGCATCTATTCATAGCTTATAGCTAAAAGGAATTTAGTGTTAGCTTGCAAGGGAAAACCCCATGTTCTTGGATTCTTAGGATCAGAGGTCTTGTCTTTCCATTTCTATACTCCCAAGTAAAATAATGCATGTGTTCATTGTTTTGTCAGTATAAGATTTATAATGCCTTTAACTATTCATTTCCTTGCCATAAAGTGCATAGGTTTTGTAAATGATGTGAGAGTGACAACACTGTAGTTTCCTTGGCAACCTTAAGTGGTGTTCAAAACAATGCTTTTCATGTTTGGAATAAGCATCGATTTGTACAATCTGGCAGGGGAAAAAAAAAAAAAAAAAAAAAAGAAAAAGAAAAAGAAAAAGTAAGAAGGAAAGGAAGAAAGAGGGAAAAAAAACCTCTTGAGGGAAACAATTGGCAGCTGCAAAAATTGCAAATCAACCTTGCTCCACTTAGTCTTCTATGTGATGTGAACTTTAAAAAGCTCAACCTTAAAGAAAAATGCATCTAAACCTGTCAAGTTTTTTTCTTTGTTTGCTTGAAGTCCAGCAAAACTAGCCTTTTAGCTTAGATTCAATGCTGAACTTAATTTGGCCCTTTCCTTTCTAAACTTGGCTCACTCCAAATTTTGAAATCCGGCTCATGCTGAGAAGCTAATGAGATACATATCTAGGCAACTTTTTTCCAGGCTTTGATTATTTTTTTTTTTCTTCCATTTTGAAAATTAAACATATTTAATTCCTCAGCATTGCAAAAGGAGAAGGTTAGGTAAGATGAATGCAGGATCAGATCCCCAGAAAAGTATCTTCATTTTCAAAACATTTTCTATGAGCTGACTGGAAAGACAGAGGTTGTATTACCCAATACGGATCCTCAGTCTTGAGAGCAAGAAGGTGTAATATTTCTTTTGATGGAACAGGGTGTCTTTGCAAGTTTATTTCTTTAACTAACTTTTTAACACCCCACTCCCCAAACAAAATTTCTATAGTTGGAACAAGAATATATATTCTGTGTTTCGCATTTTCATTCAGATCTACGGTGTTTCCCTCCTTATATTTTTATAGATTTCTCAGCTAACAACTATGTAATATAGAAAAAGAACGTGATGGAAAAAATATCATTTAAGTGGCATGGAGGTGGCATGCACGTTTAAGTAATTTCATTACCTCTCACTTTCTGTTCACCGTTAGCCATAACCTTGTAAAAATGCTCAGTGTTAGAAGGTGCTTTCATTAATCTGAAACCTTCAGAGTAGTTATTCAGAGTTATAAGCAACGGGGATGGAAACCGCTGTAATGCTATTGTATGTTGGAAAACTGCAGATGTCATGATTTTCCTGCTCAGGGCTTGGACTGTGTGGTGATGAGCAGAAAATAGAATCAGGTTTGGATGGAGGGTTGGACTTGTAGTGAGCTTGGTTACATGAGCTGAAGGTATATGGGACGACCCTTTCATAGGAGCTGTGACGTTGAAATCCCTATAGAGATGGTATGAAGGCCTAGCAAAAGGAACGAACCAAACTCAAAATTTGTACCCTGTGTGGTACCCTATCACGTCAAGGTCATTATATGAACTGGGCATCAAAATTTCAGTAATGAAGATGGTATCACTTCTAACTGACATCAAAGGCGGAATTCTTCTGCCATATTAGACACTTGTGATTGGCATGTGTATATGTGAGCTAGACGCCCTTGAGGTGTAAGGGACAGAAGAGTCTGGATCTACAGCAAGGCTCCTGTAAGTGGTGTTGGTCTGTTTTTTCTGGAGCTAAGAGAGTTTTACTGAAGTAAAGTCTCTTGCTCTTGGAATAATATCCTATGTATCACCCGTGTAAAGAGAATGTAGCTCCGGGTCCTTGTAAAGGTCTTTTTGGACCTCATTTTTTTCTGCTGTCTTAGTTTTTTGACAGTGTTTGATGCATAGCTTTGCGCATGCTGTTCACCGCTTGTTTCTGAAAGGACCTTCTCTGACATTTGAGTCATGACATTAGGAACCAACCACTGCTACCAACCAGAGGGCAAATTCTAATGACCAAAGGACACAGAGACTCCATTTTTTGGCATGTTGGTACCTGTGGTAGAAAGCAAGGAATGGTATCAGAAAATGTGTGTGCACATGAACTCTTCACACTCAGAAAAAAAATATTGAAAATTGGCCTCCTTTAAGACCAACACTGTTATATTCCTTATTAGGGTTTGCGTTTTTTTTTTTTTAAGTGTCTGAAAGAGTACATCTTTCTACAAGTGAGCAATCAGTTATTGTTGTCCTGTCACCTTAATCTCTCCTTTCTTTCCTGCATTTAACTGTCTAAATGACATATCGTTATATAGGTCCTGCTCCTACAGACCACTCCTGTTGGGGGTATCCTTCCATCAGATGTATCCATATATCCCCACAGAATTCCACTGAAAATATTCATCTACTGTCTTCACATTACAGAATCACAGAATCATAGAATGGTGGGGGTTGGAAGGGACCTTCAGAAATCATCTAGTCCAACCCCCCTGCCAGAGCAGGGTCACACAGAGCAGGTTGCACAGGAACGCATCCATCCAGGTGTCTTTTGAATATCTCCAGAGACGGAGACTCCACCACCTCCCTGGGCAGCCTGTGCCAGTGCTCTGTTACCCTCAAAATAAAGAGGTTAACATTCACACCAGTAAATGTAGGTACACATGCAGAGATCTCAGAGATTGGCTACCATGTATACTACGCTTCTTTTACATTATTATGAAAATGTAAGCAGGTCATAAAGTCATTGGGATTACACCTCCATCCACTTTTAGGCACACACTGCCATACCAAAGTGTATAAACCCGGTTCTTACATTAAAAGTCTTCTGGAGCTCTTGCAGCTCCCCAGCCTTGTGATGTTCTAAACATACTTTTAGGTGATCTAAAATAAAAAAGAGAAACATTCTTAGAAACTCTGCAAGCCTGCCTAACTCATTACATTCTCTTATGTTTTTATTTCTTATTATGTTTGCTCTGAACAAAATCATATATAGGAATATATATGTGCTTTTGTACGCTTATTCTCACAAGCATGGTGTTTTTCTGCCAGCTTTCTACCAGAAAGAGAATTGAAAGCTCAAGCACAAAGCCAGCATTTCTTATTTCTGTAGGATATTCATGTTCATTTGATGGAGAAAAGGAAACAACAACAAAAAAGGTCTGAGACAATTACGAAAATTATAGAGGTTACTGCCTATGTGCTCAGAAACAGAGAAGTAATATATTTGTGCTTGTCAAGGCATTCCAGCAGTTTCAAGTCAGTGTTGCATTCCCTAATTACATGTAATAAACAGGTAGTGGAATGGCCCACCATGGGGCTTGAGAGCCTCAGTCCTCGTAGAACACAGCAATGCTCATAAAGAGACTTTTTTAGCAATACAGGAGACAATTAAGAATGGCATCAGTGATGTTACAGTTTTAGCATATGTTCAACACCCGTTGCTTAGAAGGGAGGAGTTAAATCACTAGGGAGCTACAGTGGTTCTGATTTGATTAAACACAAATTGTTCTGCTCTATTCTTCTAATTATCTTGTAGGTAGAAAGAAAAGATTGTATAAGCTCATAACATCTGAATCTGCAGCTCTCTCCACCACAGTTACTGATATCAAATGTTACGCCTGTATGAATGGAAAGGTCTGATTTTATGCCTGTTTACTGTCCCCAAGCTCATGCATAAATGGCTAACCAAGGTGCCAGGCAGCAAAGAGCCAGACAAAAAGTTTGACAGTTTCATTAAAGTACCGGGTCTAATGCTGTGGAGTCTCCTCTGTTCCTGGTTATTTCTATGAGCTATTTAACTAATATCAGTGGTACCACTTCATAATGTTGTCCAGGAGGAAATGATTAATGCCGACCTGCTGGACCTCAGTGTCTCCACTTTGTAGTACACAGGGTATGAAATCGTTAGGGACTGAATTGTTAAGGCACGTTTTATGGAGCTAGCACAACACCTAGGGAATGGCTCTCAGCTGTGCTTCTGCCATTTGACAGCAGTATTGCTGAGTAATGCAGCAGAGAATCAGGGTCTTGAAATGTATAAAACTTGGTCTGCAATTGTAAAAGGCCTAATTTTGCACTTGATTAATCTTTGCTTGGGTTTCTGAGGAATTACAGAGCTTATAGTGGGTCTGGTTCTCTCTTACTTACCTGAAATTAGGTATTTCACTTGGGTCTAATGGGTAAGAGATAAGCAGGGATAGCTTTTTTTTTTTTTTTTTTTTCTTTTGGTATGGTAAGCTTGGAAAAAAACCCCTAGTGTAGCAGATAAAAGTAGTGTAGTTTAAAAACACTTTTCGACGCCCCTCCAAGGTTATGTTCCCCCAGTTGAAATAACTTGCAGGCACACATAACTTCCAGTTTCTTGCAAAGGCTGCAACAAGTGACTGAAGCGTACAGCCTGCTACAGTGGTCTCACATTGCACCTCCTCTGCTCCCCCAGGCAGCAGAACACAGCGGTCCTCAATATATGCTCTTGGAGAAGGGAGTAGAGAATCTGTGCTTATGCATTTGTAAGAAAACCACTGCTTTCTGATCTGGTGGTTTATTTAGGAGAGTTGGAAAGTTCATTGTTTCGTTCCAAGGATGTCCATCTTGAGGAAATCTTCTGACATAATCTATACTCTTTGGCTGGTGCATATCGATTCGTTTGAATCAAAGGATGATAGATGAGTCTGTGATCTTCCTCCAGTCTTCTGCTTTTTTGGAATATTTGTTGGGCCAAAGAATAAAAATGAGTGCAGCTTTGCAGATGAACAGGTAAGACACGCATTTCAAAGGAGGGTCCGCGGTCTTTGTTCTGTCTTTCTCTCATCCCTGTTGCTTCCTTTGTGTATCCTGCTGCCGGTGTGGCTAGAAGTTCCTGAGTGCCTGACTACCTTCGCCATGCTGTACCAACCTTAGGCAGACGGATTTTTAGGTGCTGTTCTCTGTCCATCAGTTTCTTATCCCTGAAAAAGAGTTATCTTATTTCCATACATCGTGAGCATGTTGACAGGATGAGGAACTTGCAAACTTCCATGGTACCTCTGCAGATTACATTAATGCTCTTTAGAACTATTTATATCTAGTTTTAAGGTAGAAGCCTCTCTTTTAATTAATAAAAAAGCAAAAAACAACTCAAAGAGGAAAAAAAAAGCACAAACAAAAACCAATAAAAGCTTCTGAAGAATGATTGAAGCATGCTATTAATCTAATAAATATAGATTCAGGCAACCTTAGGAGCTACAGTCTTACTTCAGGGTCAGAATTTGAATTCCTGTGAGAGAAGGAATACCATGAAGAAGATTCCTCATTTTATCCATGCAGGGCAGTTGCCAACCAATAGGTATGCTATATATTTCACTCTTCTTAAGTCATGACAGTAAAGCCATTTATAATTCCTGTTTATTCCTGAGGTACAGCTTGCTGAGAAAGACTATTACCAGTTTCCAAGTAAGGAATTAATTGCATTTCTGAATGTGATCAAGTATCGTCTTCAAATGAGATGCTTAAACAATATCATATTTTGTGTTTAAAATCTCTCTTATTATACATTCTAGGTCTCTTTCTTTTGTATTTGTTTGTCTTCTTAGTTCAGCAATAGGATCATAATTACACTTGGCAAAACAAGTAATTTTCATTAAGGTAATTCTAAAGCTTACGTTGTGTCTTCTTTGGTTAGTGTTTTAAGAACACCTGAAAAACAAATCTGTTCAAATACCATTTTTCACCATTTCTTTTTCTTCTCTCTGTATTACTAGGAACAATAATACAAAAATAGATTTGACATTTTTTATCGATTCATCTGTTCACTTTTTATGCATTCATGAAGTTCCCATTTATATTTATTGGCTATTTTTGAAATGGTTTTGCAGTCATAAATACCATTTTTCCTACCCGACTCCTCCTCCTACTTCTTGATGCCTTTCCAAATCTAGAATTGATCCACTGAAGTTGGTGCCAGCACTATCATTGCTTCAATAGGACCAAATTTTGTTCAGAGTAGAAGGAGCAAAAATTTTACTAGCTTTAGGATGCAGCATGAAACTCATAAAAAAAAAAGATTTTGCAAGATTGTGGGGATTGCAGATGGAAAGAGTATAAACCTGACCATCTTAGGGCTGACTGGGGTGTTCTATACTTTGTCATTTTGGACGTGTATGAACACTTCCTAGAAACCGGAGTTCTGCCAGATTGACCATGATAGAGAAGGGTTGTGGTGGGTTGACCTTGTCTACCAGATGCCCATGAAGCTGTTCTCTCACTCTGCATCCTCAGCAGTCCAGGGGGAGAAAATAATACGAAAGATAAGGACCAGGAGGACCTTCTCCCCACACCCCATTTCTTCCCAGGCTCAACTTCCCTTCAACCTCCNTTGGTTAGTGTTTTAAGAACACCTGAAAAACAAATCTGTTCAAATACCATTTTTCACCATTTCTTTTTCTTCTCTCTGTATTACTAGGAACAATAATACAAAAATAGATTTGACATTTTTTATCGATTCATCTGTTCACTTTTTATGCATTCATGAAGTTCCCATTTATATTTATTGGCTATTTTTGAAATGGTTTTGCAGTCATAAATACCATTTTTCCTACCCGACTCCTCCTCCTACTTCTTGATGCCTTTCCAAATCTAGAATTGATCCACTGAAGTTGGTGCCAGCACTATCATTGCTTCAATAGGACCAAATTTTGTTCGGAGTAGAAGGAGCAAAAATTTTACTAGCTTTAGGATGCAGCATGAAACTCATAAAAAAAACCCACGAACAAACCAACAACAAAAACCCACCAACCAAAAAACTATGTGATCCGGTTGTCCATGATAGTGGCAGAAAAAATGTATTTGGTGGCTGAGGAAGTCCTTTACTGTCTGATACTGCTAGACTTGCTCAAGGTAAAATAACTTAGTGATGCGCTCTTGTGTAACAGAGTAAATATCCTGTCTCTGATATTTACTGTCTCCTGTTCTGCCATGCTGTTGTGGCCAAATGCAATTTGTCGCACTGGTCAATACAGTATATACTGAGTTTGGAGCAACAAGTTAAGGACACTAGGGTTGGATGAGCACTTGTAGAAATGCCTATAGACGGACTTGGTTTAATTACACATGTTGAATCTTCAGCTTTGTCTATTAGAATTGAAGAGTTCATTAGTTTGATATCATTTGTTACTGCATGTGCAGAGCCACAGTACCTAAAATAAATGGGTCTTTAATTCGAGCAGCCTATATTTAAAAGGTGCAGGCAGTTCATATATATNTCTACCAGATGCCCATGAAGCTGTTCTCTCACTCTGCATCCTCAGCAGTCCAGGGGGAGAAAATAATACGAAAGATAAGGACCAGGAGGACCTTCTCCCCACACCCCATTTCTTCCCAGGCTCAACTTCCCTTCAACCTCCTTCCTTCCAAACAGGCGGGCAGTTCATCACACATTGTCTCTGCTGCTCCTGTGCCCCTTCCTCCTCATGCTCTTCCCCTGCTCCAGCTTGAGGTCCCTCCCAGGAGATACAGTCCTCCATGAACTTCTTCAACGTGGATCTTTCCCATGGACTGCAGTTCTTCAAGAACTGCTCTAGGGTGAGTCCTTTCCACAGCAGTCCTGTCCTTCAGGAACAGACTGCTCCAGTGTGAGTCCCCCAAAGGCAGGAGTTCGTGACAGAAAACCTGCTTCTGCGTGGGCTTCTCTCCACAGGGTGCAGCTTCCTTCAGGACACATCCACCTGCTCTGATGCAGGGTCCTCCATGGGCTGCAGGGATACATCTGCTTTCCCATGGTCTTCTCCACTGGTTGTAGGGGAATCTGAGCTCTAGCACCTGGAGCTCCTCCTCCTTCTTCACTGACCTTGGTGTCTGTATAGTTGTTTCTCTCACATTATTTTTCTACTCCTCTCTCTCACAGACACTGCACAGCATATTTTATTCTTTCTTCAACATGTTATCACCTTGGCAGATCCCTCTGGGAGCTGACTGGAACGGTCTGTATCTAACATGGAAGCAGCTCCCGGTCTCTCCTCTCAGAAGCCACCCCTGCAGCTCCTGTCATTACCAAAACATGTAAACCCAGTACAAGGGCATAAAGTGAAATTTAGTATTTGTGAGCTGGTCTTTCAGTCTGAAAAGAAAGGCAGATATACTGGATGTTGCATTTTAATACGGTTAATATGTGCTGACTAAGAAGTTTCTGTTCGAATGACCAGGAGACGGTTGCTGGCTCCAAAACTACAATGGTAGCTGTCATGGTATGATGTGGGATCGTTAGACAAGACTTTTTCTAAAATGTGGCAGATGTATTGAAAGCTTTTATCTTATGTACACTACAACCCCCCCTGTAAGTTTGTACATTTCCAAAAGAAGTTTTCCTCAGCTAGGAGCAGCTGGCCTGATGAAACTTGGCTTCTTTAGAACGTTGTGCCAAATACTGTGAGATCTCTGAGTGAAGCCTTTCTCCTAGGTCATTCATAAAAACACCTCCAAAGGAGATTTTCTGGTATCTCATAAGAAATGAACTTACAAAGCAGTTTTTCTTTTAATGAGGTCCTAACTTCTACACAAATTCCTATTTCATAAAACTTTTGGGAACTTGGTAACGCTGAAACCATTATGTATATGTCAAATTTATTTCAGAATGACCAATGAGTTAAAACTATTTTATGTATGAGGAAATCCCTGAAACATACCTCCTCCACAAACACACAATCACAGAGTGATTACAGAAGCTTTTTTCCATGGAAATCCAGGCTGAAAACATAATGCTAAGAAAAAAAAAAAAAATAAAATGAAAGTAGCAATTATATGTAATGAATAGAAAAGCAAAGAACTTGATAGCAATAAGTACAAAACAACAGTTAAGAAAAGCAGGTAATTGAAATTGTAATCAAGAGTCAAGAATTCCTTCAGAAATTGAATTAAATCCTAAATTGTGGATTTATATTCTAAGCAAATTAAATGGATTTGGTGTTATAAAATACCACGCCCACCTCTAGTTCAGCTTAGGCAAACCATGAGACTGAAGATTTAAAATTTTAATGGCTCTACGTTGTATTTGTACTATTCTCTATTCCCATTATTATCCTTGTCACGAGAACAAATTCATATTGTTTCTTCCCTCTTCGCATTGCAATCTTCATTAGAATTAAGTGCCACAATTTAAATCCCTTGTATTGCCTGCAGAAGGTAATGGGTAAGCGTGCAAAGCTGACCTTTTCAGAGCTCTCTTAAATTGATTTGTGCACCCTCCCTGCCTCTTCAGTCTCTCTGACTTGAGAGAGAGCTGTAAATGAAGAAGAGAAAAAAAAAAAAAAAAAATGTCCGGCACACAGAGTAACACAAAGATTAAACCAGTGCAGCATGAAGTTGTGTTATATAGCCTCTGCTAGGCATTTCAATGCCATATTCGGCTCGTGAATAAAAATTGTCATGCCATTTCCTGATCCCATTACAAAATTCCATGCTTTGACAGCAGAAAATGCTTTGGACTGGATATGTCTTGGGGTTTAATACAAGATACAAAGCTCTACAGCTTAGTTTCATGGTTTGAATCCAACTGAGGATCGAGAAGTAAATTTTGATGAAAATCCAATGATTCTTCAGAGGTTAAAAGAGGTCTGGCATATGCAAAGCAAGTTTTAGAGGATGAGTATTCAAGATTTAAGACATTTACATAATTTTCAGTGATGTACACATTTACTTGTGGTTTTAATAAACTGGCTTCACTATCAACATACATTCTGATCCCTAGTGGAAATGGGAATGAGTTTTGAACTAAGAAAAAAGCAAGATACAGCTCAAAATGATTCTTTAGGGTAAACATCTCTGATATTACTGAAATACCTTGACTACAAAAATTGGCTGAGCTGCAATGAAAGCAGGGTAAAATCTCAAAGTGATTTGGTTCTTCCATACATGACCTTTCTCATTTTTGTCTAGAATGAAAGAATTGAAAGTTTTGCAAATTTTCCCCCTGACGCCTTCAGATGTATGAATTGGCAGCTTGTCTCATGTGGTCTACCTGTATAATCATTTAGAATTTAATCTCACTTTTTTTCAGAGGCTGAGCGAGGTTGCATACACAAATTTATAAATTTCAAGTAAGACCCTGATATTATCACACATAGAATGAGTGCCATTCCCTGGCATATGCACACATTCCAGTGCTTTTCTAGGTAAATTTGAGCCATTGGATTTGAGAATAAGGTCTCAGATTAAACAAGTAAAAAATGTTATGTGACCGGTTCTTACGGTTCTTATCCAAAGTTTTCTGATATTTCCCTCTTCTTTTTTTTAGACCCACAGCTGTTGGACTGTGTGTTTTCATTAGTTTAAGACTAATTTTCAAATGCAGCTTTAGCCCTTGGAATTGAAGAAAAGGGATTGAAAGGGGAGACAACTAATACCTGAACATATACCAAAAAAACCCCCTCTTTAATTGTTATCACAGATGTATTTTATTTTGAAATCAGATCCAATTAACCAAGGATACCACATTTGTTGTAATTTTGCATGCTTAGGAACTATGGAAACTTACCAAAAAGTTGTAGATACACAGTTTACTGCAAAAATTGCTGTAATGATTGTAATGGACCAGAATTATGTGCAATAATACAAGTCAGTGTCAGGGTGCCACTAGGGCCAGTAGCTTCCTGGAAGCTGTAATGGGGGACAGGGCAGGGTGTCACAGTCAGGCCCTGTCCCACCACACTCTAGTCAGGAGGAGAGCAGCCAGGGGACAAGTTGTGCACATCCCCAGCCATGGCATAACCATGGGGAAGGGGACAGGACAGAACATCAACCTGCAGGTAATTTTTCTGCTACCTTCAAGTAGTGTCTTGCCTGTTTATACCAAAGTTCATGACTTTTCTACCTGCATTCTTAAATGTCATCCCACATTTAGTCTTTTAAACAGGCTTCACCAATTTTCTTTAATTGATGATTCAGTTTTCCTTAATATTGTCAGTTCCTTCCAATTTTGCTAGTCCAAATTTTTGATGAACACCGACCTACTTCTTATCTCCTGGTCATTGGTCAATTAAGTGGAACCAGTCTCAGACTGGTGACTGAAGAATACAAGTAACAGTCCTTCTCCAGTCCTATTCACCCCTTTTAATATAAGCTATTATAGTGACTTCTTTAGCCAGCTCTTTATCGGCTTACTATTATATTAATGTTCATCATCTCCTCCTTGAGCAGTAATTTCCTGTGGGAAACCGTATAGAGTGTTTGGGTTTGCTTTTTTTTTTTTTTTTCCTTTTTTTTTAGAGACATATTTACTAAATCCACTGCATCACCTTATCTAAGATATCAGTGCTTAAAAAATACAGGTATTAGATTAAGCTCACAACTTTGATAAAAATATGTGTGTAATTTTGTCACTTCCTTTGTCTGTGTCCTTAATTGTTCTTTCTTTCAAGAACTGTTATAATACTCTACAAAGCATTTAAGTCAAGCTTAGTGTCCTGTAATTACAGGGATCGCCTTTATTTTCTCTTTTTGTGTAGCGCATTGCGTTTGCCATTTTTCAGGCAGACTATTACAAATGAATTTACAGATTCATTAAAAATCCCTCCTACTGAATTTCCATTAGTTATGCGTAACTATTACGACCCCATCCTCTACTGCCTCAGATTAGTTTACGCTTTGGCATCATTCAGGGTTTGTCTTTTAAGAAAATGCTATTTGAATTGTAGGTCCATCATTGCAGTTAGAGAAGAAGAAAGCTAGGGATGGAGATACCTTATAAACAGAGCAACATCTCTGCCAACAGTCTTGCTACTGTGGTGAGCATGTGTTAAACTAGGAACAACAAGGGAGGTAGATGGTGAACAGTCAAGTGAGGAAATGATGGATTGGGTTGGAAAGCAAAGGGTGAATAGTGATGTGGACAAGGGAAACTTTGTAGTCATCAAAATGTGGCTGAAAGGGGCCCATTTCAAGGACATGCGTATTAAAAAGTGCAGAGAGGACAGCATGATGGAGAAGCTTCAAATGTCTCTGAAATCAGCATGACCGGGTGCCTCTCCAAAGCACCTACAGTTGTGCAGAAGAGGACCTGGGGATCCAGGTGGACACCAAGTTGTCCATGTTGCACTCATGGTAAAGAAAGCCGGCAGCCTCCTGGGCTGCATTAGGCAGAGCGTTACTGGAAGTTCAAGGAAGGTGATCCTTCCCCTCTGCTCAGCCCTGGTGAGACACAACTTCATTGAGGCCAGACAAGGACCCTAAAGAAGATTAAAGCTCTGGAACATCTGACATACAAGGAGAGGTTGATCGAGCTGGAACTGTTCAGCCTGGAGAAGTTCAGGAGGATCTTATGTGTATAAACAGCTAATGGAGGGAATAACAAACAGACTATTCTCAGTGGTGTACAATGACGGGACAAGAATCAAGGGGCTTAAACTGAAACACAGGAAAATTCCATTAAAATAAGAAAAAAACCCACTTTTTTACTGTGAGGGTGGTAAAACACTGGAACAAGTTTCCCAAAGAAATTATGGAGCCTCCATTCCCGGAGATATTCAAAGCTCAACTGCACACAGCCCTGAGCAACCTGCTCTAGCTGACCCTGCTTTGTGCACTGTGTTGGACTAGATGATCTTCAGAGGTCTCTCCAACCTCAGATATTCTAAAAAAAAAACAGTCTATGATCTCTTCTTAAACTGACTGGTATGTTTGGGAAAAACCTGACAAGCTTTCGGCACAAAAGCCCTCTTAAACAATCATGGCTGTAGCAAAATGTCACATAAACCACAGGGCTATTTTATAAGTAAGTCACTGTACAAATAGCCATAAATTTGCAAATGTCAACTACAATTGTCAATTTGCAAAGCAAGTACAATTAAAACAAAATTTTAATTCACTCAGAAAGCACTGTAAATAGCCGATGATATTATAAATGGTATTTGAATAGCCATTCTCAATTGTAAACAAAAAATATTAAAATCTAAACCAACTGATGTTTTTGTTCTAGCTTTTTCCTCTTTTCTTTTTTTTTTTTTTTTTTTTTTTTTTTTTTTTTTCCATTTTATTTTGTCTCTGTTCATGTTTAAACATAAGGCTCCAATGGGAAAGTGACATTTCTATAATTTGAGACACGCAGAAACATGGCTGCTTCTGATCTTTTCTGAGGTGAATCTGAGCTTGTGTGAGATGGCTGTTATGTGTAGCATGTGGAGCAAAGCTGTAAGAAGAATCTCAGTCCTGCTTCAGACCCCTTTCAGTAAACAGAGTAAACAGTCAGGGCTCTGGCTGTTTGAATTTACTTTGAATTAACAGCTGACTGGTCTTCAGTTGCTGAAGCAGAAATCTCTAGACCGTAGTCAAGGCAATGAAGGTATTTGTATTGGCTTTAAAAATATCCACTCCCTGAACCTCTATAAGGCCCTATCAAGCGCTGTCTTTTCCCTGTAATATCAGCTAAATCAGATATGTATTTATTTGTCTTCACCTCCACAACCTCTGTCTCCAGTCCCTCTTTGAGGTGAAAATCCAACTTTGAGCAGTTGTGGCTGGATCCACAAAAAAAATCTTTTGAGCGTGAGTCTTGCCTAACTTTCATTTTGGGAGTGTAAGTCCCAAAACTCCTAAGAATGGCAGCTGAGTTGCCCTGAAACCCGGAGTCCTATAAAGCTCACAGACACTTCTGTTTTCTGTATTCTGCTTCATGCTGCCAAGCAACTCATGCTTCAGCCATATTGGGATCAAAAAGAAAGATCATTAAGATCACGTGTTTCAGCTGAAGGACAGTGGTGTGGTGTTCATACTCAGAGCGTGCAGAACGGAGAGTGCACAGGAGACTATTGCAAGAGGAGCTCTGCCCTTGCTCGATGGCCCTGGCATACGGCTATTTGTGCTCGTGTGCAGATTTGTAGATTTTAGAATCTTCTGAGCTTGTTGGCACTCAAAGTCCTGCCTTGCAGCAAATCATCCTGCCCATTGAGCTATACAGAAGTCCAAGGGAAACCTTTAATCTTTCCTGCCCAAACTGTTCTATTTGGATAAATGAATGAAAGAATCACTGAAAATAACGTGAATGTGCCCAGATGTGATTTTCTTGCTTCTTCCCCTTGGAAGGGAAGGGGGAATTTTGGAATTTTAAAGTATCTGACCTTGTCCAGGCTAGTATTTTTCTTTACAATTAGAAGCAAAGGGACAGTAGTTATAACCCTGCTGGAGTGATTTCGTATATATTTGCTATGAACTGAGCACTTCATAAGAAAGGGTAAAGCTATGAGCTCTGGTATCCTTGTCAAATCCTACTAGAAGTGATTAAATATTATCTGCTCTTCCTGCCTGGTCTACCAATAATGGCTAATGCATAAACGAAATGGGGATTGTGTAAAACTTAAGGGATTCTTTACAGGTAAAATCTGTCTATATAAGATCATATTAACGTTACAAGCTTGTGTTCTGCTCCTTGATGTGCATGCGTAATTTGTATTAGTGAGGGGAATCATGTACTTACATTTAGGAGAGAAAAGATCCTTGTTACATTCATCATAATATAAATAACCTGACATGTTGAGCTCTCTTTCTGGAGAGCTCTGGCTTGCAGCACTTTCAGTAGATAAAAACATAGAGTCATACCAGGGGAATATTAGTGAAAGTACATCTTATCACTCTGAAACACAAGTAACTCATGTATAGTTGAAGAAATAATGAATTCCTACAAGTGTCTTATTAATAACACTTTCAGAAAATCCTTTTTTTTTTTTTAAAAAAAAAAAAGAATCTTGTCCATAGATTTAAAGCACTAGAGATTCAAAAGAGACAGGGTTAGCACCAGAAAGAAAGGTGCAGAGCCTTTAGGTATTGTAAAAGTGAAAGAGAATTCATTAAAATTAAAGGAACCTACAGCGCTTTCTAGGTAAGTGCTTAATACTTTTGCAAGAAACATTTTTGTAACTAGGAAGACAATTTTCCAGATGGAAAAACAACACAAAGTTTTTTAAATAACCTTTTCAGGTTAACCTTTACTCAAACCTGTAAACCCAGTATAAAACAACGTCCTTCTCTCCTGCAGCAGCAGGAAAAGCCCTTACTGCATCCCAACACACTTAGAGGAAACCCAGAGGGGTTGTTTAGTGAAGGCTGCTGGACTGAGACAGGCTCTGGGGATGTCCCCAGTGCGCTCCAGTGCCATATGCCCAGAGGTTATGTTCTCTCACAGGTTTGCTCACAAGGCAGCGCTACTGCTCCGCAGTGATTCTGTCCAAAAAGAGACACTTCTTTTCTTTAGGAGTCACTTTCCAAGTTTTGAAGAAGGTTATATCCTTCCCACCAGTTGTGTTTCATGTTTGATTTGTAAAGACTGAATTCCTAATGCAGGGTATAGACCGGCAAGTATGCAAGCGTCTCTAAGTGTCAACCTTTTATCCTACCAGGTATGATAGGAGCTTTATGTTTCCCAGAGATGACATAAGTAAAACTGTATTTTGGGGTAATTTCAAAATATAATACTCCAAGGACAGTAGGAGCCAGCTGAAATCCCTGTTGAGTATTTTGATATCTTGTTCTGACTCCTTTAACTCAGATCCTGTTTAACTAGCAGCATCTGCCACTGACATTTCCACAAGGATGGTACAGATGGAGCAGTGACTCAGATCGCTGGCTCCAAGGAGTTATGAATAGCTAAAAACTGTTGCTGATGAAGATTATCAACAGGGCTGTAGGAGAGGTCCATGTGTGTGACTGAGGCCTGCAATACGTGGAATGTAGACCTTACACTTGTATTGTTTTCATAGAAGAAATTGCATCTATCTGCCTATACATACAACTACAAACATGAACAAATTCTTCAGATGGTTTTGTAAGTGTCAGCCTTCTCTTCTTATTGTTGGTTAACAATTAGTTAATTCCAACAGCAAAAATTACTTGAAACCAAAAAAAAATATTGTGTTTAACGTCAGCATTTTAATCTAAGTCACAAATTATTTCCTTTCTTGGTGCTCTTGCAGCCTGAAAACAGGGAGGGTGGGGAGAAGCAAAACAAGGTAAACCTGTTAGCTGAACCTCCTTGTCATATGGGTCACATCGCTGTTTATCATCCTTCACTTTTGCCGGGGAAACACATAGTAAACAGGAAGATAGTTGCACTGAGCTTTTGTGATAAGGGTTTCAGCTGGGAAATATAACCTATTTTGTGATTCCTTGGTCAAAGGGTAGTTTGAGACTGCCTTTTTGTTTGCTCATTTACAATGAGCGGCGTGGGTATTTTTCCTGTTTCCTTTACCATTTTATCTGCACAGACTTCTTGGGAAAGACACTGAGTTAGTAGATTTAATCAACTACAGTTTCAACTCATTAGAAGAACTGACATTGGGCCCAATTCTTTATAGACCCGAATGATCTATACAGCCGAATATAAGGTTACTTCCAAATGGACTCTGCTGTTGCCTGGGCCAGAACGTAGTTTATTAAATGTTATTTACATGTTCAGCAGTAACGCCTTACACTGTTCAGACACTAATTAAATGACCAATTCAAAACTTCATTCAGAAAACAGTCCTTTCTACACAGAGCTTACACTCATACCCTATGGAATATATCTCAGCTGAGAAACAAACATTGTTCAGGAGTGGTTCAAATTCATGCATGTCTTTCAGTGCTGATGAAGGTGTAGTTTATTGTTAGCTATGCTGGATTTAATTTCCAAGCAAGAGAGACAGATCTCTTTTTTTTTATACGTGCATAGCACACATTACATTGAATAGCCACTCTTGGAGCAAACTGAAATTAATTAGTTAACGAGAGTAAAAGCCTTCTGTAATGGTGGCAGAAGTTACTGAATGCAACACGTCATTCACATTTGGAAGGAAGGAAGGTGGTTAGTTTTTCTCGGGCTATGGCTCCCAGGGATGGGTTTTCATGGACAGCAGCCTTTTTTAATTCCGCTACACAGGGAACTAGGTTTTAGAATGAAGTGGCTTGCTAGGAAACAATGGTGGGAATGTGAGATTTCTGGAAGCACTGAAAGTTTGCAAGCACATTGTGACTAGATTTGTTCCAGCTCCAGTGTCAGTATATAACTTAAACTACCCTTAGCATATTCCTTGGTGCCATTTTGCTGCTTCACCTGTGAGAAGACAACCATCAGTCCCAGAATCCTGAGTTGGCTTTAAATTTAGTTAGGAAGAAGACAAAAAAAAAAAAAA
>VXBH01001008.1:407183-422002 GCA_013400035.1 Rynchops niger
TTTTTTTTCTTCAGACATATTTCAAAACTTTCATCCCCAACTGCTATTGAAGGCAGGCAAGATGACTGCTGGTCTAAGTGACAAAGGAAGTTAGTAGGAAGCAGTATTGAAATAATAAGGAATGTCTAGAATATAAATGTCAAGTGAAATTTAAATTACAAGAAATTTTAGTGGAGACTTAGAATCTTAGAATCATAGAATCATAAACTCATAGAATAGTTTAGGTTGGGAAGGACCTTTAAAGGTCATCTAGTCCAACTACCCCTTCAATGAGCAGGGACATCTTCAACTAGATCAGGCTGGTCAGAGCCCCGTCCAACCTGGCTTTGAACGGCTATCCCATCCAGCGGTGGAGAATATACCACCTCTCTGGGCAACCTGTGCCAGTGTTTCACCACCCTCACAGGAAAGAATTTCTTCTTTATATCTAGTCTGAATCTACCCTTTTTTACTTTAAAGCCATTACCTCTTGTCCTATCGCACCAGGCCCTGCTAAAAAGTTTGTCCCTGTCTTTCCTCTAGGCCACCTTTAAGTACTGAAAGGTTCCTATAAGATCTCCCCAGAGCTTTCCCTTCTCCAGACTGAACCACAACTCTCTCAGCCTGTCCTCATAGCAGAGGTACTCCAGCCCTCTGATCATCTTCGTTGCTCTCCTCTGGACTTGCTCCAAGTCCATGTCTTTCCTTTTTTGAGGACTCCAGAGCTGCATGCAGTACTCCAGGTGGGGTCTTATCAGAGCAGAGTAGAGCGGTAGAATTACCTCCCTTGACCTGCTGGCCACACTTCTTTTGATGTAGCCCAGGATACGGTTGGCTTTCTGGGCTGTGAGCACACATTGCCAGNAACAAATTTTTAAATTTCCTTTTTTTTTTTTTTTTTTTTTTTGACCAATAGCCAGTATTATACTTAGTGATCTTCTTTTTTTCTGGTACATAAGCTGTCAGCAGTTACCTATCCCCATTGCTCTTATTAGTGTCATCACACAGCAGTCTATCAAATAACCATTGAGAAAAGTTTCTACACAGACAATACATTCTAAAACAAATGTCATCTTACAGCAATTGGGAGAGAAAATGTTTTCCAAATAAGATAAATAGAACTGTGAGTTAAATGGCCTCAAGAAAAATACCTGATCCTGGAAATGCAACAATCCAGAAAAATCTCAGAGGAAATAAAAGTTCAACCAGTAAAATGATATAATAATGGCAGATATGCAGAATCAATGTCAACAATCTTTACTACTCTTGGAAATTTATAGCAGGATCTAAAATTACTAGCTTGGTGGAAGATACAACTTCTGCAGTGTTGCAACAGGTTCTTTGGATGCACATTCAAAACATCATTTTATGTTCCAAACCTGATTACTGAGTTGATGTTAGCTTGTGTTTCCAAATGCCCAGTTGAAAATATCTCTCTCTAAGGAAATAGCCTTTAAGGGTTACTCCTTTAGAGAAGGAGCAGAGTGAAGTTTTGATTGCGGTTATCTGAAATATCAACTCAAACCTTTGAGTATCTGAGGCTATCCAGTAAACCTTGGTTACAGTGAGGTTGAATTGTGTGAAAATAAATTATTTTCACTACAGAGGATGGCATATTAGTGGTAACAGAATAACCTTGAAGCCAAAATATAATGCTGAGTGAGCTACATACCAGAAAATGGTCCATGAGAGGTGCTTCATAAAAGAAATTTATGAGCAGATGACTTTATGCAGAAAAAAAAATAAGCTGTTCTTATTTCTTCACTGTCCACTGGAATATACAGTCTTCCACCCTTAGTCATGACTTTATCTTGTTCTTTAAGTATTCTTTTATAAACAAGCAAGGATACTCTCTGAGTAATTAGCTTGAGTGGAAACATCAGATTCAAAGCTGATACATACCGCATTTTGTTTGTTTCATTCATTCACCTCTGTTTCCTCTTAAATCAAAAGCAGAAAGGGAGAGAAGAGAGATATGTTAATGTCACTTATGCAATACATAGGCTTTGTACCTGGTGAAATTTCATCAATTGTTTTAAAATGCCTACTTATGTTAGGAGGAAACCAGAGGTTAAAAATTAATTCATGACATTAGATTGCAATGGCCAGATTAGATTGCTAATTTCTCACTTCTACACTGTTCCTTGTTTAGTCTTTGATGGGATGGAAACAGAAATAGCTTGGGTTTGGGTTTTTTGTTTTTTGGTTTTTTTTTTTTTTGGTTGGGTGGGTTTTTTTGTTTGTTTGGTTGGTTGGTTTTTTAACAAGGATATTGTGTTATGTTTTAATTTATTTGCAGAATTGTAATTTAAATTTTAAAGAAACATGCTCTTTTAGTGTCATGTATCATAGGATACATGATGAACTCATCAATAAGAAGAAAAAATCACCAAAAAGTGACATTTTTTTCAAGTAAATTTGAACAAATATAAGGAAGGAACAAGCCTTTAGCACTGCTTCTGGCAATATATTTTGTGATTAATTTAAAACATTTTGGTTTCAAGAAAAAACAAAAGAATAAATTTAAGGGATCAAACCCCTGAAAATAAATACACAAATACAATTTCTTAAAGCTAATATTTATGATTTACTTACTATTCCTTGTCAAAAAGCTGTGAAAATGCCACCAATTTATTTACTTTATTTATGAGAGCAATCTTGTAGAGATGACTAGTTTCCTCAATAAAAGTATGCAATTCCAGCCTATTGTGGCTTCTGGACTGTGAAAATACCTGGTGACTTCAATCGTTTTTGTAGCTTTCAGGCAAAGACAAACATAGTTTATTCTGTGTGTGTCACATGACAGGTTGTCCCTTATTTCTGGCTTTGAAACATGTTGAGAAAGCAGCTTGATTATAATCATTGTGGGAACTTCCTTCCGTCATTTGTTTCTGTTTCTACACAAAGTTTAATGAGTGATTAAGAATATATCAATGAGATCTACTGGGTCGTGTCAAAAAGGGATGCTCAAATTTTTTTAACTGCCTGATCAGCCTTTTGCAGTTGTATATGTTACTGCTATTGTGGAACAGATTAGGATTCAACATTGGAAATCACTGTTCATTTTGAAGCTGCTATTCAGATACATTTGCTTTCTTCCCATCCTCAGGAACCTCTCCTGATTGACAGCCCTGCAAACAGTCTAGAGTGCCCTTGTAATGACATTGGCCAGATCCTTCAGCACTCATGAGTGCATCCCATTAGGTCCCATGAACTCGAGTACATCCAGTTTCCTTAAATGTTCCATAATCTGAGGATAAATCTTTGCTCCAGACTTTTCCACTTGTCTGAGGGACCTGGGAATCCTAAGGCAAGAATTAGCAAAGAGAAGGCATTGAGTACGCTGGATATTTCTATGCCCTTTGCCACAAGGTGCTGTGCCCTATTCAGCAGTGAACACGTTTTCCTTCCTTTTCTCTTCGTTGATGAAATACCTATAGATGCCATACTTGTTTCCCTTCAAATCTCTTGCCAGATAAAACTCCATGTCAGTTTTAGTTTTCCTAACCCCTAACACACTTAAACAGCATATTTTTCCTGAGCGATCTGTCCTTGCTTCTAATTATTGAGTGCTTCTTAGGTTTTAGTTTGATCAGGAGCTCCTTGTTCTTCCATGAAGGTCTTCTGTCACTTTGCTTGACTTCCTACTCCTTGGGATGGACCCTTCTGATCTTGGAGGTGGTGTTCATTGAAAATTAACCAGCTATTCTGGATCCATCTTCCCTCTGCCATCACATCCCATAGGATTCTTCCAGGTAGACACCACAACAAGTCTGCTATGCTGAAGTCTATGTAGTTCAGAGACCTCCTGGCTTGGAAAAAACAAACGTTTAGGTTTACTTTATATCATCAAATAGGATTAGATGAACAACCTCAATCAAGGGCTTGTTGTGTCTCAAGCAATTGTGCTATCCAAAGACTTATAATAAAGGTATTGAAATATATCGAAGACCTACATAGGTATTTATCCAACTATCATTGTTTGAAGGCTTTTGCAAAATCTTTGGAAAAAGCAACTTTCCTAGGTGTCGTGGTTTCAGCACGGATGAAAAACATAGCCCCATGCAAGCTATTAGGAGGAAAGGTAACACTATCCCAGCCCAAACCAGTGCACTAAGTGGCCAACAACAACAAAAAATAGTAAAGATTTGTTGCAATAGTGTTGACCATAGGAAAATTGCTGAACCCACTGCGTTTATTTTGAGAAATATATGAAGAAGTTAGGCTTTAAGATTAATCAGTAGTACATTAACTAGTGTTTATAGGTCTTCCTTCGACCCTTCTCTGCTGGCATGACTGTAACTGCCTATGCTTTTGTCCCTTGAAGAAGAAACCTATCTTCTTTAAGGTAATTCGCCAGCAGTATTTTGCAATCTCTAAGTTAACATATAATTCAAAATCTAATTTAAACAGAAGAGTGATTATATACATGTGTTATACCAACATTGAATAATTACTTTCCAGAAATATTATATTTACTTTAAAGGACTAAAAATTGATTTGTAAGTACATTTCAGAAAATGAAGTCCATTAGAAATAAAATAAAGTAACCTAAGTAGTCCTAGGATTATGTTCTCAGTGTTTTTAAGACAGACAAAGAGAAATACAGAGTTCTGTTTTCAAAAATGGTTGATGTGGGACATATCCAGTGATCTTTTAGACCTCTGCAGTGTGCTTACCTTTGGTTCCATGTACAGTCAAAGGAAAGAAAGAGGCATTTGCACCATGTAGTTCTTTTGACCACTTTCAAGCACTGTAAAACTTTCTACATCTCTTCCCTGACTATATAGGATATTTCTATCAGATACAGATCTCCACCTCATAGATCTCCACACCAAGTAGGAAGAATCCTTAGTGCTTAGGCATTGAACTAGCAATAAGTATGTCTATAGCTCCCTGCAAGCACACCTTTTCACCTGCTTCAAGCTTGCCAGGGACAAGGCTGATGTTTCTGGAAACTGCATCAGCACAACAGAGTGCCCCTGCTGACAGAGCTGGACCCTGGCGAGAAATTCTCCTCTGAAACACCACACGATACAGATAGTGATACAGAGCTGCGGCTCTGTGCTTAGTGTGCCTCTGACTTGCATCCAACCAAGTGGAAGAGTTGGCAGAGAAAGCCCAACTCTACATTCAATGTTGTAGATACCAGTCGTCAAAAGGGGTCTTGGCCTCCTGAGACAAATGGGCAATTTGGGGAATACTAACTGCTAATTGTAGTCTTGCTGTCTATGTGCAAGTCAGAAGGGGTCTTGAGCCCTCTGGAAGCTATCAGGGAGCCTTCAAGTAGCATTTCCTTAGAAGTCATTCACACAGATGTTCGCTTAAAACACACTGACAGCAGCGGTGGTGTCTGCCGGAGAGTCTGACTAAAGTTCAGACCCTCCTTCAACTGAGGTTAACCTAGACCAATCTGCATCAAGGTTAATCCAGCCACTGAGCCTCACAGGTTTCTGTCTGATATAGCAATATCTATAGGCAGTTAATTTCTTCTGTGTCACAGCAATGTACATATCTGCTTCCTTACACAGCAGCATAAATTCCTCTCTTTACCAAAGTGTGTTTTGACTTGCCAAAAGACTCTTTGATTTATAACCACTTTCCTGCTGCTTCCTGGGGCTTAATAACTGGGTGAATAAACTCTTGATGTATCCAGCAGTCCTCATTGGGATTGCTAGTGAGTGAGGAAGGAAAGGGACAGGAAAATAGGAATGGTCCATCCTACATCTGGGATAGCTGAAAAGTTTTACTGGTTATGGTCAATATCTGAAGCTACTATATACCTGCATAGGTATGCAGTCATGCACCGACTGGTAACTGCCTGCTTTGCGCATATGTTGAAACCAAAGAAATGCAACCAAGTTATACCAGCCCACAAAAGCAGGTAATATTATCTGTCCCAAACCGTGAGCTCAGTGGCATGCTACAGATGCTGCATAGCTGCTGGCTTGTCTTGGGCTGGAGTTGGCATATGACCATCTGGATGAGGCATGTGACTACCCAAAACTACCACAGGAGACCTTTCATAAGGACTAACACAGGTCCAAGCACAAATACAGGTCCAAGCACAAATACAGGCTGGGTGGAGAATGGATTGAAGAGTAGCCCTGAGGAGAAGGACTTGGGGGTGTTGATGGATGAGAAGCTCAACATGAGCTCACAGCCCAGAAAGCCAACTGCATCCTGGGCTGCATCAAAAGAAGCATGGCCAACAGGTCAAGGGAGGTGATTCTGCTCCTCTACTCTGCTTTTGTGGGACCCCACCTGGAGTATTGTGTTCAGCTTTGGAGTCCCCAACATAAGAGGACATGAACCTGTTGGAGTGGGTCCAGAGGAGGGCCATGAAGATGATCAGAGGGCTGGAGCACATCTCCTATGAAGACAGGCTGAGAGAGTAGAGGTTGTTTAGCCTGGAGAAGACAAAGCTCCAGGGAGACCTTATAGAAGCCTTCCAGTACCTGAAGGGGGCCTGCAGGAAAGATGGAGAGGGACTCTTTATCAGGGAATGGAGTGACAGGATAAGGGGGAACGGTTTTAAACTGAAAGAGGGGAGATTTAGATTAGATATTAGGAAGAAATTCTTTCCTGTGAGGGTGGTGAGACACTGGACCAGGTGGCCCAGAGAAGCTGTGGATGCACCTTCCATGGAAATGTTCAAGACCAGGCTTTGAGCAGCCTGGTCTAGTGGGAGGTGTCCCTGACCATGCCGGGGGGGTTGGAACTAGATGTTCGTGTCTTTTCCAACCCGAACCATTCTATGATTCTATGGTTCTATGACTACCCAGATGCTCCCAGAGAAAAACTACCTCAAAGAAGTATTTAGACCTTGCTCTTAATTGTTAGCAATTGACCACAATAACACAATTGACCTAAATACCGAAGACTGAAGGTTAATGTGCCTGTGAAAATGCATTTTGTTTGCACTTACTGCTGCAACTCAGGATGACTATTTTGGCCAATTTATTTTTAAGTTTCTCTTTTATAAGGGGTGTGACCCCATGATGCCACAGGTTAATGCTGTGTTATGTGAATACATCTCCTCCTTCAGTTTCCATCTGGCACCCCAAAGCTGTGCTGGGTGTTTCTTATTAAAGTGGGGGAAAAAAAGGTAGAATTAAATGCAATTTCTTACAGTGGCCAATTATTTTCTATACTTCTGTAATTTCCACTGTCATGCCTTTTCTGAAGCAATCTTCACACTCTTTCATGTTTCCTTCCTGTGGCTTTAGAGTCCCTGCAATTGTAGCTAGGAAGTATATTTTTTTCTTTTTTCTTTCATAGTACTGGGACCTGTTGTCCACTCACAACTTAGCCAGGCATTGCATGTATATTTTCTTATTTTAAATGAGTCGACTTTACCTTGGAAAGTAAATGAACCATGAGCCACCAATGTGTCTTTGTGGCCAAGAAAGCCAATGGTCTCCTGGGGTGAATTAAAAAGAATGTGGCCAGCAGGTTGAGGGAGGTCGTACTCCCCCTCTACTTTACCCTGGTGAGGCTGCATCTGGAGTACTGGGTCGAGTTCTGGGCTCCCCATTTCCCCGACAAGGAACTACCGGAGACAGTCCAGCAGCGGTTATGAAGATGATCAAGGGACTGGAGCACCTCTCTTATGGGGAAAGGCTGGGACACCTGGATCTGTTTAGCCTGGAGAAGAGAAGGCTGAGAGGGGATCTTATCAGTGCTTATAAATACTTAAAGGATGGTTGTCAGGAGGGTGGGGCCAGGCTCTTCTCAGTGGTGCCCAGTGACACAACAGGGGGCAACGGACACAAACCGAAACACAGGAAATTCCATCTCAACATGAGGAAAAACTGTGTTACTTTGAGGGTGGCAGAGCCCTGGCACAGGCTGCCCAGAGAGGTGGTGGAGTCTCCGTCTCTGGAGATGTTCAAAACCCGCCTGGACGCGTTCCTGTGCCACCTGCTGTGGGTGACCCTGCTCTGGCAGGGGCGTTGGACTGGGTGATCTCTGAAGGTCTCTTCCAACCCCCACCATTCTGTGATTCTGTGTGATTCTGTAATTGATACCTATTTTTCATTCACAAGCCCAACTATGTTTTATTTAGAGGTTTAAGGAGTTTTATCCCATGAACCTGTAAATCTAATTGTTCTTAAGGAATCTAAAAAAAATGTTGGAAAGTGAAGAAAAAATTGCCCAAATACCTGTAAACCAAACCTGCAAATCATTGCATTTTACAGTGTAGATACCAATGCTAGTATTCATTATATTTACCAGAGATGATTACATCTGCAGTAATCCCACTAGGTTGTATTTATCATCTCTGGAGAAATACGGGCACTTTAAGGTAATTTCTCTGACCTGCGTCAGAGAAATTGTAAACACACATAGAATGACGAGATGAATCACACCTTAACAGTTTCTGCTTCTGTCCATCAACTCATTACATCAGATAATTCCACTTTATTTCTGTGGATTTGTTACCTCTATCTTACTTGATGCTCTTGTCCGGGTTAGTTTATATCTTGGAATGTCAGTGAAATGTTTATGTACCTCTGCATGAAACTTCTTTCACTTCTTTCCAATTTCTTCTTTAATCCAACTCAAAAACAAGCACCAGTCTGCCAGGCAGGGCCTGAATATCACTCCACATCTCTGCAACAAAATTCCCAGACCGGGTGCTAGAATTAAATGCAATTTTATCCTTACTCATTTTAGTTTAATGGTGCTCAGAGCAAATGACACAGAACTCAGGCAGGAGACGCTTCTGGATTTAAACTCCCTCTATCTTATTGTAGATTATCTTATAACATCAAAGTTCATTACAGGAAATTTGGAAACACTACTGTTTCTTTCAGGCTTGCCAGAAAAGCTTAAACATAAAACAGATGGTCACCGGGATAAATTCCTATTCTACCAGGACCAGTTGCTGTTTTAATGGAATATCTTTTATGCCTTTTTCGCTGTTTTTCTCTACCGGCATTGACAGTTGAAATTGAAATTTTACCTGCCTGCCTTAGATTCAGATCCTGTGTCTGATGCTGAAGAGCCTTGGCATTCCACTCAGGAAGCGAAGGAGCAGAGCAGCCGATGCAGCTGAGTGTGACTTTTTTGCTGCTGGTCTTCAGGTCTCATCCCACACAGGCAAGCTAGCCTGGCAGGTGTATTTCTCAAGGGAAAACTATTGTTAACAGAGAATGATTTAGGTTTCAATTTGAATCGGTTTGAGCTTTCCAGGCATTTGCTGTGGGGATTTTTTTTTGCAATTCCTCCGAGTGAATTTATAATCGAATGAGTGTTTGGTTTCACATTACTGCATGCTGAGAAGGAAGCCTACCATGGGAACAAATATCTGCACTAAATTTTCATGTCCTTCAACTTAAAAAGGTAGGAGGAGTAAACTTTAACTTCTGTGTTCTCAAGGAAAGAAGGAAATAAAAAAAAATGTTTCCTGGACTGACATAACTTAAAAGATTGTAATGCATACTATGGAGAAGGAGAGAGAATTATATTTTTTTTTTTTTTCTCTAATGTAGCCACAGTGAAAGGCTGAATAATTACACATGGTACTAACATGAAAAACACTGTTTAAGTTCTTGACATTAAGTACTAAAGCAAACTGACAAGCTGCAGCTGAGCTCTGTGTCTTGCCTTGTGCTTGTCTATGGCAGAAGGACAGTAAAGCCTCCAAAACAAGAATGGCATTTGGCATCCAATCCCTTCACAACCAACGCATGTAAAAGTCTCCTGTGCAGACCTTTCTGTAGGCAGAAAGGCAGACAGCAGAGGACATGGCACAATGTCACCTAGTGGTCCTCAGCCTTGCAGGATTTCAGACCAGCAGCCATAGAATATCTCCTGGGTTGTTTTCAGGTCCTTTGTTTGAAGTAAAGATGGGGTTCTCTGCTGCCATTGGTATTGGCTGTCCAGCAAGTTGGTTTCAGTATTCCCGCTGGAAGCTGGAAAGTAAGATACTTTTCAAAATGGAATGATCAGGCACACTGAAATGATGCATATTATATACACATTTCCTGGAAGGCTGATAAATCTTTACCTTTACATAAAAGTAAAGAACTCCTGAAACTGATTAAAACCCTTGTTCCATGGAACATCTGAAGCTTTTTATATTTTTGGGCTTTTTTGACAGGAAGTGTATAAACAGCCTTTTAAAAAGTTCACATAGGTGAAAAATTCCCTGCCATAACTTTAGTTTGGTATTCCTGCCTTTCTTTTATCATATTAAAGATTTTACTTATTTCCCTGGTTTCAGAAGAAAAATGATTAACCATAGGAAAGAGCTGCATGCTTTAGTGTACTCAAGTTACAAAGATAAATCACGGCTGCTCTCTGGAAGTCTCCTTATGGTGGGTTGGCCCCAGATGGATGCCAGGTCCCCACCAAAACCGCTCTATCACTCCCCTTCTCAGCTCGACAGGGGAGAGAAAACATAATAGAAGGCTCATTGGTCAAGATAAGAGAGATCACTCAGCAGTTACCATCATAGGCAAAATAGACTCGACTGGGGGAAATTAGTTTAATTTATTATCAACCAAATCAAAGTAGGACAATGAGAAATAAGAATAAATCTTAAAACACCTTCCCCCCACCCCTCCCTTCTTCCTGGGCTCAACTTCACTCCCAATTTCTCCACCTCCTCCCCCCAGAGCAGCGCAGGGGGACGGGGAATGGGGGTTGTGGTCAGTTCATCACACATTGTCTCTCCTGCTCATTCCTGCTCAGGGGGAGGACTCCTCACCCTCTTCCCCTGCTGCAGCGTGGGATCCCTCCCACGGGAGACAGTTCTCCACATACTTCTCCGGTGTGAGTCCTTCCCACGGGCTGCCATTCTTCATGACCTGCTCCAGCGTGGGTCCCTTCTGTAGCGTGCAGTCCTTCGGGAACAGACTGCTCCCACGTGGGACCCTGAAAGGGTCATAAACCCTTCCAGCAAACCTGCTCCACTGTGGGTTCCTCTCTCCACGGTGCCACAGATCCTGCCAGGAGCCTGTTCCAGTATCAGATCTCCACAGGGTCACAGCCTCCTTCGGGCATCCACCTGCTTCAGTATGGGGTCCTCCATGGGTTGCAGGTGGATCTCTGCTCCACCGTGGATCTCCACGGGCTGTAGGGGAATCTCTGCTCTGGTCCCTGGAGCACGTCCTCCCCCTCCTTCTTCACTGACCTCGGTGTCTGCATAGCTGTTGCTCTCACATATTCTCACTTCTTTCTCTGGTTGCAATTGCCATTGTGCAGGGTTTTTTTCACCCTTCTTAACTGTGTTACTGCAGAGGCACTACCACCATTGCTGATGGGCTTGGCCCTGGCCAGTGGCGGGTCCATCTTGAAGCTGGCTGGCATTGGCTCTATCAGACACGGGGGAAGCTTCTAGCAACTTCTCACAGAAGCCGCCCCTATAGCCCCCCCCAGCTACCAAAATCTTATCATGCAAACCCAATACACACGTTTTTCTCCAGACCAGAATAATCATAGTCTCTACCATATATAATCATTTTACAAATATTAAATCAAACTTTGACCCATCATGCAAAGACTTGACCCATCATGCAAAGACTTAAACTCAAGTGTGCAGTGGAAAGTTGTAATCAGTCCTACCTACTTAGGCTGTGTAAAAGCCATTTTTGCAAATGTCCCTCTTACTGCTAAAGGATTGGGTCCTTTTATTCCAGAATTTGTAAATGTCTATATTCAGGAATATATGGCTGTCTTCACATGTTCTCTTCTGACAGCAAACCTTATATATGCTGAATCATTATGCAGCTTCTTCCATGGACCTCTTAGATCAAAGGCAAAGAAAATCTGTCTCTTTGTGTATTTCTTAACTTTTCTGAACAATAGGGACACAGTGTCTGTTGCAGTGATGTGGCAATCAGGAAGGGTATGATTGATTATGAAAAGAAAAGCCAATTTTTTATGCAATGCCTTAAGAGCTCTTGCCGTTACACTGGAATATTTGTGTCCTTGCATAATAAACCTGGGAGTTATATAGCTTAGGAAATGGTTATCACCTCATAAACAGGAAGCACCCTCAAGGTATCATCTAAGTAGTATAGACAATGTGAACACAAAAATCTGTGTTCCAGCTTCACAGCAGTCCTATATCAGTTCTTTTATGGCATCATTATGTTAAATGTTTTTAATGCAGGAATATTTCAGAATAATAGCAAACTATTTTCTGTCTCACTGCAGTTTTATTCAGGTCCATTAATGTGTGAACATGAAATAGAAACAGAGAGACTAAATGACTTGTCTAAGGTCACAGTGATCTACTGGGTTAGATGTGGGAACAGTGACAGAAAACACCTGACAACTGATACTGATTTTTATTTGCTCTAGGACATCATATATGTTTCTTGTAAGTGAGGTGACTTATGGGAGTCATTAGGGCAAATGTGGACATCTATGTCTGAGCTGCTTACTCTATTATATACACTCAATAATGAAAGTATATAGGAAAGGAAAAACATGGTCCATCCAATGGAATAAATGACAATACATTTGCCAGGTTATTGCTAATCTAAACCCAATGTTTATATATTATATAATGTTTATACCATAACTTCATGCTCAGCTTTCTTATTGTCACTGCGTGCGAAAAATACTGGTTTCCATCTTGAATGTATAACCTAACAGATTTTGTAACGTAGAACACCTTCAACACTGGGAAAAACTATGAGGTCAGTGATGCTCTGACACATCTGTTCTGCTTCAA
Source organism: Rynchops niger (assembly GCA_013400035.1). Taxonomy (NCBI): domain Eukaryota; kingdom Metazoa; phylum Chordata; class Aves; order Charadriiformes; family Laridae; genus Rynchops; species Rynchops niger. The sequence continues at coordinate 419,854 of VXBH01001008.1, forward strand.
GAACTGGAATGACCACAAGTGTCTGGAGCATCTCTGCACCAGCTTTAACCAGGCAGTGTGGCTGCCTCTCTGTCTGTAGCGAACAGGGATGTGAAACAGGCTTAGGTGTTCTCAGCGCTGCTGAAGGACGCTAATGGCAGGACCCGGTATATATTTCACTGTCTGTACAACATATAGCAGCTCTGTGGTCTCTGCACTACTTAGTGACAACAGGCTTGCTATAATAGGAGTTGTAACTCTCATCATTTTTCTCTGTATAAATCATCAGAAGCTTGTTTCCCCCTGTGAGCAGTAAGATAACGGGCAGGGAATTTATTGTCCCCAAGCCATCATTTCTTTCTGATGCCTTTTCCCAGGTTCAACTTTTTTAAGGAACTAAGGTCCAGACTGACTCTTTTCAGTGTTTTTATCTTATATATCCTGCAGATTATATGGTTAAACAATAGGACCTTTACTGCAGTGTTTATGGCTGACTAAGAGTTCAAAAAAGTTGGGCTGGTGTCTTGGTACCAGGGTGGAAAGGTAGAAAGAGCTCACTCAGTGGTAGGCATGGTGGCTGCTTGGCTTTGCCTACCAGCGTGCTTGCATTCTCAAAAATATCAATTTCTGTATTCAGACGTCTGCAAATGTGAGTGTCACACGCAGATCTCTTGCTCTTCAGACTTCAAAAACTGATTTGATAGGCCTTTCCTAGCTATTTGAGATCATCCATACTGAGAATAAGAAGCCTGACAGCTGTTAGCAGCAAAGAATACAAATGATAATCAGAGTTGATAATCAGCTGTCATAGAAAAAAAAAAAAAAAAAAAGAGGGGAAAAAAAAAAAAAAAAAAAAGAAGAATGAAAGCCAAAAAAACCCCAAAAATTTGCTCAAAAATACCAGGAACGTGACTAGTTTGACAGACATAGTGGGTAAGGCTATTGTTTGCTCTTTGCTGGGTTTATTCAGCTTTATGATTTATTTTCAGGGGTGTATGCAAGGAATGAAGAAGACAAGGGAAAGGGAAAGCTTGGATAAAGGAAGAGAAACAAAACCATATATGGATTTTTCTCTTATCAGCAGTTAATTGTATGCAAAAAAAGCTTACTATCAAACCACTCTTCAATTTTGAGTACATAGGATATTCCATTTGTTTCACTGACATTTCCCTTTCTTTGCATGTGTGATGTGGCATGATGATCATATAAAAAATTTGGGCCAGGTTTTGTCCTTTATCACATGAATTACCCTTTTTTTTAGTTGTAGTATGGTCATTGCATTTTGTGATTCTTTACTCCTTCATTGAAGGCAAAAAGATCCAGCTCTCCCATTAAAGAAGGCAATGCTAACGGTCTTCTCTGGCTTTTAGTTTTATTTAAAGGTCTACTTTTAGTAAAAATTAAGTCAAAAAAGCCCCTTTTAAAATGCTTATTTGTATATCATTAAATCTAATGATACAGAACTTCTAAACGACATGTTTTCTATAAATAGTTATATTGGCTAAGTTTCATACCTATTTTGTCTCTGTTTCCATTTCTAAAACATCTGGTTACATCTCTTCTTTCTTTATGATACTTCCACCATCTATACACGTTCACATAATCTGAGAGGGTGTCCAGCAAACTGTAAATGCTATTTTTGGCTTAATTATTTTAAAATGCCTAATTCAGGGTAGTCATGTCAATGTTTCTGCACAATTTTCTCCCAAGCTTGGCTATTAATATTACATTGTAGACCAGAACATGATTTTCCTTTTGAATCATTCCACTTCTGTTTCATTGAGGACTGTACAAATGTATAAATTGATACTGCTGAGCTTTTTAGATTTAGCCAGCTGCTGGAAAAAGGTTAATAGGTTTGGTTGCCTGGGGATACTATTGCAGTTCAAGTCTGTCAGATGTCTAATCATGTGTCTCAGCAGAAGATATTGCCCATAGCAGCTCTTTCCCATCTACTGCATCTCCCTAAAGTTTGAAAAGAAGGGACTGTCCCATCACCAAATACATGATTTAGACCTGTGATTTTAAAAATCAGCTCAAGTCAATTATGTAGTTTTGTTTTGTTTTAAGCACAAGTGTGCTCCATAATGTGGTGACTCTGACTTTAGATGAATTAAGGCATACAGGTCGTGTCAGTAATATAGTCAGTTATTAAAAAAAAAAAAAAAAA
>VXBH01001008.1:429999-449807 GCA_013400035.1 Rynchops niger
AAAAAAAAAAATCCTTGTTGAGAAGTTTGTAAAATATTAATGTTAAAAGTTTTCTACTAAATTTTGATTTTTATGTTCATAATTTTTGTAATCATTTTTTTTTGTTGTAAACTTTCATTACCAGCTGTGAACTGACTCTTAAATAAGCTTCCTAGAGCTATTAGTCATTGCTGCCTCATTAGTATTATAAATACTACTTTGTAGCGTCTGCCATCCTCTCTTGGCATTTGAGGTTTCAGCCAAGCAGTTTGTTATTTTTTATTTATATTTCCAAAGATTGCAGAGAACAAATGTTCACCAGCTGCAATTCCATCTTCAAGACTTACTGAAAATAGGAGCCATCACAATTTAAGAGATTAGAGAGTCAAAAGTTGTTATAGTGCTTCTTGGGTCCTGCATATGACTACATCTGGATTCCTTGAACCTTCCCCTGTAGTGGAAGATACAAGCTAATACAAGTATGTGGAACTTTTTTAGAAAGATGGATATTAACATGGAATTTTATTTTTTTTTTTTTTTTTTACGAAATCACTTGTATTTTTCGTCAAAATTATTTTCTCCTTTCTTTTTTCCCTTGTGACTGAAGGTGACGTATGTGCTTATGGCTTTCAGAAAGTCTGAATAAAAGACTAAATTACTGTATTTTGACTGAAGCCTCAACTATTTTTAAAGAAAACAGCTTTTTCGGGTGGTTGGTTTTGTTTGATGGGGGGGGGCTTTTTTTTTTTTTTTTTTTTTTTTTTTTTTTNTTTTTTTTTTTTTTTTTATGGATGGAGGAAACTAAATCATTGCCCAGTTAACTGTAGCACTGGCTAGTGCTGAACTTAGGATATAGAACTGACATGGATGAGGAGTCTAAGCCAACATAATGACTACACTACATCTGGTTGGTGAAGGAACAAAGAATAACAGCAAATTTTGCAGGAAAATTTCTTGGTTTCTATCATAAAAAGAAAATAAAGGGGAGAAAAAAAGTTACTGAGCCAACTTAACATAAATAGCGTTGTTCTTTGCAATTATCATAGTGATAATGCCTTCTGGACCTTCTGTTTTTTGAGCTTTTTAGAAAGCTTTTTAGAAAGTGGTACTGCGTGTTTACTACACAGATGAAACTAAGATGGAAGATTAGATTTTCTCATGACTCCAAGACCTGGGCTGTTTAGTGGTGGCAGCTCTGTAAGCTTCCTATTAAAAACTGCAGGAAATGGCAATGCTGTCCTCGACTTCATAATCCTGTGCATCTGGAAAATCCCCAGCACTGTCAGCAGGACCCAACCACAGAGTGGCTTAGGTAAATTAAGCCAATACTATCTATTAAGATAAGTTAAGAGATGAACGCTCTTACTTTTGGAGGAATTGCATTTTTTGTTCCTATTATTATGACACTGTGTCATTACTGATATAAAAAGAACAAGGAACATGTGCAAAAGTAAACCACGTGCTGTCTCAACTAGCCAAGAAAATATCTACCAGATGGGAAATTATGAGACAAGCCATTGTGATGGATCATCTGGCTGTGGAATAAATGCAAAAGAAGCCCCAGGCTCACTCACTAAAGCCACGGTACCGGCAGCACCCGGGAATAAGGTGTCCACTTTGTGAAAATCTGCCTCTTGGTTCTACGTAAAGTACAGTCCTGGATTCAAGAGTGACTAGAAGTAATAAATAATTTCCTTTCTAAAACTGTAAGAGTTGGAGCACTGTCCAGCCAAGACCTTACCAAGATTTGTGGGAGCAAAAAAGTTGAAAGCAAAATGAAACCACCTTCCCAGCTTGAGTTAGTGGCTTGAGAGATTTGAGTTACTGATGTGCCCTTTTTCAAAACTGTGCAGTACTTAATTTTTTACTGACTTTGGGACTGTCGGTTTCCAAGAGTTTTCTTGATCAATGATTGTACAGTCTAAGGAAGAAGTGGAGAGACACTACCCGCAGATGGGCGCCTGAGATCATGCAGGGCAACTCTTTCACCTAGTGTTTGTGACTTATAGCTAGCCAGTGGGCCATGTAGGCTTTGCTTTTCCTTAGTTCTCATAAACCAAAATTGAACTGATCTCTGTTCTAGCACCTTTAGTGGGGAAGCCAAGGCTTTAAACTGATATGAATCTAATTAGTGCAAAGTCATGTATTTTTCCCTTTTCCAGATTTTACCTGAAGTAGAACAAATATGAAATCCACAATTTATAGGTTTTCCTAATAACTACAGTTTAAAAGATGCTGTTGTGCTCATTTGGCGGAGCATAGAAATGTCTTTTATATCTGTTCTGAAATGTTTATAGTAACTTATTATAAACTGCCCCCTCCCCCATCCCTGCATAAAAACCAATAACAAACGTAAGCTGTGAAAATGGCCAACAGAATTTTGCATAAAAGCAAATTTTGAATGCTTAAGTAGTAACTAAAGTGTTACAAGTTTCTGACATAGAAGAACAATGACGAATAAAAAAGTAGATGTAGTGTATCGTTGAAAGCTGTTTTACATATTTTTGGGGATACTCATAGATGTGCTCCCTAAACTCCTGTGCTGAGCAATTCCCACTGTTAGGAGCTACGCTATGTCAGCATCTTCAAACGGCTTTAAAATATAATTTCCTTGCTTTTATTGCAACATATTTATGAACAAATAACTTAACCACATTCATTTCCCACCCCGAATATTTCTAGTAAGAGACTCCTTCTGATCGATGAAAGGAAAATGAAAAATAATTTAAATACTGTCTTTTAATCCAGTCATTTCTTTTAGTCTCTTTACTTATTTGAAATAAGCTCTCAGATAAAATGAGTCTACTGGGGTATGAATGGGGCTGTAACTGGTAGCATAACATCAGAGTCTGGTTGTACATTTCTTCCGAGGTAGTTCACAAGGATTATCCATTTCCGAATCTTCTGTGAATTTAGCAACCAAATTCTCCAGAAATGCATGTCAGTTGTGCCTAACAGCACCATCCAGAAAACCAATATGGAAATCAAGGCATGAAAATGCTCTGTTGAAAGTCTTACAAGAAACATGTGATGCAGATGGAAACAAACCTACTGAGAATATAGGCTATACCCCTTATAGGTTAGAGAGCACCACTACCCATTTAAGCCCCCCAAAAAAGGCTTTAGCCACAAATCTTCTCTTTCCATTAACAACACATTTCTTGTGCTCCAGTTTGCCTTGTAAAAACTGTATTTTTTCCTCTTCTAGATTACTGTTACTTTCATAAGTTCCAATCATTTCATAATTTAATTTCAAAAAGATTCTCAAACCTAATGAAACATATAGAAAATTACATACAGATAAACGCATAAAGCGAACACCATTTTATTCATCATGTTCAGCAAAATACTGCTAAGTGAAGTTTGGGAGGCATTTAATAATTGGGAGGAGGTTAAGGAGTGTGCTATAATGATGTAATTGCGTATTTAGGGGTGTATTATGTCAATGTAAAGATTTCACTACGAGCTGGGGATAAAGTCCTGACTCAGTGGCTGTCTGTGGGATTGTCATCCTTTATTTCTGTGTATGGGATTTCACTTGATGCTTTATTTGCTTTGTAGCTTCCCATGTAAAAATATTATGCTGCGTACTATGCAGTTATTAATTCTGTGGGAAAACTGTGCTATCAATAACTTTTTTGTTGTTTACCCCCTCTGACTTCAATAGAAAATTTAGAGAGTTCATTTTGAAATATCCTGAATAGTTAAAGAAAATAAAATGGTACTTAATATTTTAATAATAATTATAAACTTCTGGGGGGGGGAAAAAGGGAATACAGGGAACAATTTATAAAAAAATACTCATAGAAATATATATATTTCTATGGGCGCCTACAGGAAAGATGGGGAGGGACTCTTTGTCAGGGAGTGTAGTGACAAGACGAGGGTTAATGGTTTTAAACTGAAAGACAGTAGAATTATATTAGATATTAGGAAGAAATACTTTCCTGTGAGGGTGGTGAGACACTGGAACAGGTTTCCCAGGGAAGCTGTCAATGTCCCATCCCTGGAAGGGTTCAAGGCCAGGCTGGACGGGGCTTTGAGCAGCCTGGGCTGGTGGGAGGTGTCCCTGCCCAGGGCAGGGGGGTTGGAACTGGATGATCTTTAAGGTCCCAACCATTCTATGATTCTATTGTATATGCATATATATATATGAGCAGTTCTTATATAACATTCTTTGATGCTGTCCTATCTGTCAGCTAAATCCGATTTGTCTAGAACATTGCAAGTCATGCTTTTCGTACTATAAGGTCTTTAATATCTCCGTTAATCAGGACATCATTTCGCAGTAGCATTAACCTCCATGATGACCTGCAATAGAAGCCACCTGAACAACCTGCAGATGCTTGCATATGAGCTGATCACTCAGGTTGCCTTTAAAGTCCAAGGAGAGGAACAAGCACTTTTAAAGTAGCTTATCCAAAAGAGATGACCAAAATAGGTCAGAGAGATCACAATGAAAGTGACTCCTCATCTTCTCTAACTACCGGGGAGATAGGGGGGTGTATGTGTGTGTATTATTTTAGCTTCAGGTGTCTTCTTCCTAGACCTGCAAGTTGAGATAAAGGAATCCCAGCCCTGACGTGTAGAAGCAGTTAACCATGTATAAGCCAAAAGAGTTCATGCAGCCAGCAAACGTCTCTTGTTTGTGATAGACACTGTGTATCATTTCACAACATCCTTCCTAGTCTCATCAAAAGAAGTTCTCAGACACAAAAAAGACAACAAAATATTTGTGTTTCCAGTTACTTTAAATGTTTCCCAATAATGTATGCCAGTGTGTACATGTACACATTTTTACTCAATATTTTTACACTATTTAAGAAGTTGGTTTTGTCATTCTAGTTTTTCAAAGGGAAAGGTTTTTCTGCAAATTCGGTTGGCCTCAAGTTTGCATATAAAGAAGGAAGGGAAGACAAGACCCCCTTGTAACCACTTCCCTGTGAGTAATCTCAGTATCTTCACTGGGAGTGCAAGCATTTGATATATTGCAGGGTTGGAATATTCATTTGAAAGATAAGCAGTCGAATAGTAAGATTATTGATATTACAGGTAAAACGGGTATTCAAGAGCATGCAAATCCCATGTAAATCAGAAAAAAGCACATTGGCCAAGGGAGGGCAGGGGTATGACAAGAGAGGAGAAGGAGCTGGAAGGGGAGAGGCTTTTCCACTGCAGCCTGCCTGCGCTCATGATGGGAAAACATTGGAGAATGTATGCTACCAGGACTTCACCATGTATTGACGTGGAGGTCAGCTGAAGTAGAGGAAAGGTGTAAAAATGAATTTTTTTGAATTAATGTATGAGTACTCCGGAATGTCTGAGCGACTCAGGATGTGCTGGTGGCAGGCAGTGTATCTACATCGCTGGGAGCGCTCGGAGGTAGAGGCATCACTGTATTATAATTCATCCCGCCAGCTGACAGCCCCCAATGACAGTGTGATTGTGGCCACCCAAAAATATAACCGGGCTGCATCTAATCACGGAACCACTGATTACTTAGTCAGAAAGGATCCAGTGTGTTTTCCCTGGCTCATTTCTGCTTCAAAGCTCATAATTCAAATACCATTCTTAAAGATGGGAACACAGTGCGAGTCCAAGTTACGGTAACACAGAATTTCAAACCTCGGGCTCACATTTTTCTCAATAGACAAAGATCTCAACACTAATCCTAAACTGAAAATCAAACTTTACCGCTTTCTTGTGGTGTGGCTCGCTTTCTTAAAACTGTTCAGCTGTACCTTTTTGAGAGAAGATGGTGTGCATATATCACTCACACAGGGTTTTTACATAGGACTTATCAGGGCGCGTGTTAGTAGACTTCTGATGGTTCTCATCCTGATTGCAATTTGTAGACCTGAATGCTTTTTAGCTATTCCCTGAATCCCTCTGCAATTTCATTCTCTTTTCCCCTTTTCCTTTATCTTCACATTTAAATGTATTTCACTCTTATCCTCAATCTGCCATTCAGAATATGTCAATTTAAGGAGTACTAGACTATAGCAGTAACTGACAGTATTTTAAAAAATCAGTCTAGACTGTATGCAGCAGGTCTCAGAGAAAACTGCTCGCCTGTGATATATGGCATTTTAACATATTATTCTAAATTACTTCCATCAAGCAGCGAAATGGCATTCCGTTCACAAGCATGGGAACAAGCTGAAGAATTTCCTTTGACAACATGCTCCTTGTGAGATCAAACTTGTAAAACATGACATCAGATTTAATGTCTCATGTATCAACTTATTCCCTCGCTTTGGGTTTTTTTTTTTTTTTTAGTTCTAAAGATTTAATGTTGAGAGGATATTTTTCCCAAGTTGACATAAATATTAGAAATACAGAAGAAAATGTGACTTATTCTGCCTACAAGAAATGTCTCTAAAAGACAGTGCAGCACTTAGAAATAATCAGACTGCAGAAATGGGGAAGATAAGGAAATGACAGATTCATTAAACAGCTGTTTGCATCTGTCTTTAAAGCAAAAGCAGATTTTAGACAGCTGCATAACACAGAAATATGTCCTAATAGAGCAGAAAGTAGAAGCTGCATGCAATATGGCAATAACAGGAATTGTTGAAATTCTTAAATGAGACTACACTCTGCAAAGTGACACTGAAATAACAACATTCAGGATTCTGGATTTTTTTTTTATTTTTTTTTTTTCCCTTTGATTGCTCTGTTGTCTTCCAGTCTGGGAAAATGTAAGCTGCAAAATCAAGCAAACCGCTGGGTTGATTTTCTTGCCTGCAAGAAGGGATGTGCACCAGCCTGGTTTGAGCTGCGCGATGTTCAGATGGGGACCGCTTTCACCTCTTGCTGCTGTTGATGGTGGTTCTTGCTGTAGGAAGTGTTTCAACACATGGGGGGGCCAGCGGTGATGAATCTCCCCTCTGAAGTGAAAGGACTTAACAAAAAATAGCCTTTTCATTTATCTTTCTTAGCACAGTAAATACTATATTTAATATAGTATTATATACTGAGGCTGAGAGAGCTGGGGTTGTTCAGCCTGGAGAAGAGAAGGCTCCAAGGAAACCTTATAGCAGCCTTCCAGTCCCCGAAGGGGGCTTACAAGAAAGCTGGGGAGGGGCTGTTTGCAAGGGCAGGTAGCAATAGGACAAGGGGCGATGGTTTTAAACTAGAGCAGGGCAGGTTTAGATTAGACATTAGGAAGAAGTTTGTTACACTGGAGACATTTAAGGCCAGGCTGGATGAGGCTTTGAGCAACCTGATCTAGTTGAAAATGTCCCTGCTCACTGCAGGGGGGTTGGACTAGATGACCTTTAAAGGTCCCTTCCAACCCAACACGTTCTATGATTCTATGATTCTATATATTATACATAGTATATTTAAGATACTCTAATATATATATTTTCTCTATATATAGCAAAAATATCAATATTTAATATGACTATAAGAGGACCTGAGTCTCACACTACAGAGCAGCTCAGCACTGCCACCTTCCTGGGAGGGCCATGACTTTGGCTGACATCTTTGTTCCCAACCTCACCACCTACACCCCAGTTCAGTGCCTAATTATAAACCCTGTGAGAGCCTCTTTTTCCCACTTTTATTTTCTATTTGCAAAGCTTGACCTAGGCTTTGAAACTGGATCCAACATTAATTTTTTTAAGTAAACACCGATTCCCTGGGAAAGTTTCCTACATCCATACTGAAGAACCTTTTATGTTGGTGCTTGATCCGGCCTGGGAGGACTCACCTTAGTTATTCTCACTTATCTAAGGGTCCTGAACCGAAAATGACTATGATATCACAGTATCCTGTTGTTCTGCTGCCCCCATTAAGTCATTCTGATAGAAATACTCTGAACTCACAGTCCTGGTTATTATATTCCTGCTGTCTCTCTCTGCATCCCCTCTTCAGTTACACCAAATTGCACTTCTGGTACCTTGTCTTAGTTTAAATTTGGATTCTTGGTAAATTGATCTGGGGGGAAGGTGGGGTTGGGGGGGGAGAAGAAAAATGTGTTCATGGTTCATCCTTCTGTTTTTCCCAGTCCTTATCATGACCATGCTTTGCATTGGATTTTCATTATTAACTGCCAGCCATCTTACAAGTAAGTGAGCTCCAGGTGACCACTTTTGGTCTGTCATGACCAGAACGAGTGGAGTCATAATTTAGCCATTAAGTCCTGTCACCATGGTGGAGGAGGAACAGACAGGTGTACCTCCCCTCCCTCCCTTTGCCTTAGTTATGTTAATTTTGTCTGCAAGCTAAGAAAAATGCAAGAGAAGTTGCACTGAAAATGGTACTGATTGTCTGTGTGATCCCTTTTGCATTCTTTGTCCGATCTTATCCATGTTATTTATATCAGCTCTCCGGAAAATTTTCAGTTTTTTGTAGGATTGCATTAACTGCAACCGTAAAGCGAAAAATGAAAGATCCAGAGACATTTTAGTGGTTTTGATCAGGATTTTAAAATTCCAATTGAAATCTTCCATAGTCTAAGGAGTCTAAAAGCAATTTCTAACTGATATTCTTTTGTTTTGGTATTTTATTCCAGGTCTGTGCTAGTTTTCTTCACTGTCACTGAAAGCCTAAATGATCACAGAAATGTATGCTAGAGAATTCCCTTCATTCCCTCACTGTACATCCCTCTCACTAATTTTCCATTCCAAATTCGTCAAGTTTATTTTCCTGTTTTGTACTTCAATGTCTGAGTGTCTTCAACCACTGATCACACAAGAGAGAAACTCAAAGCTAAAGAGGCGTATCTGTCCTGCATGAGCAAATGCCCAATGCCAGGCTCACCTGTCACAGCATTACAGTGAAATTTGCCCCAAAACAAATATTTATGGCCGTGGGGAATTTCCCAATTCCTCTTTTGGCCTTCAGGACAAAAACAAATCGCCTGCTTAAACAAAGAAAATAAATGCTAATTCTCGTGCTATGAACATGCAAAAAATAAATAATAGTTTAGGATGTAGGCAAAGGAATGCCTCAAATTCCTTCTAGAAACATAGAACAACTCCAAAAAAAAGTTAAATGAAACGAAAAACCTTCTGTGAATTAATTCAATAAAATATGTTTGGGTCAAAATGTTTTTTCATTATTTTTTTCTGTATTCCATTATAAAAAAAAAAAATCTGCAACACCAAGCATAAATGTATTTGTATATATATGTCATCTTTAGTACAAATAGTCTTCTTATTAGTACTAAACTAGGGAAGTTTCTCCCTATAAAGATTCCAGATAACTCATATCTGGGATTCTAGACATAATATTAGATTAGTTGAAAGCCAGATTTTTTCTTTTCTCAGAGAATCAATAGGTAACAAGCTGTTATGTACCGAATTCCCCAGGGCAAACTCAGATGTATTACAATGCTAGCGGATGAATTGAAATAATAACTGGCTTAATACGTATAATCACTATAGGAGTTAGTGTCTAACCAGTATTTCAGACATGCATATCTACATTGCGGACCATAATCTTCATTCTTCCCTTGATATGTCAATTGTGCTGATGATCAGATTTGCTCAAGCCTCAATTTAGCACTTGTTACTTCTACTAGGTTAAATGCTGACCAGTCCTATTATAGTTATTATAGCAAGTACTAGGCTTCCTTGGGCAAAAATGAAGAACATATAATTACCATTCTTTATTGCTGGTGTTAGCATTCTTGCAATGAAAGCATTCTTGCAATGGAAAACCTAGCTATTAATTTGACATCCCTTCTATGCCCACAGCCTCCTTGACCGTAGAGAACAGGTTTATCCCACTGATTATCCTGCTGATTAAACATCAGTGTATTTATGTCACTTTAATTGCTGCATCACACCATTGGCCTGGGATTTAGCTCTGGATTGTAGACATCTAGGAGCAGGTGTTGAACTAGACACCTAATTCATTTTTCTAGCTAATTGGGAGCTAGTTAATGCAGTCAGTGGAGCCTAGCTGAATGTCTCTATATTAGAGTGAGCTGAGCAATTCTCTAGACTCCTTTCATTGTGTTGGTTACCACTGAGTATAATGAGAAACTAAGAATCTAGCTCCTCTGTAGGCATATTGAGACATCCAAGTTTAGGTGTCTACAGTCTGGAGTTGACTCTTCACTTACTGACCTGACTGGCCCATGTCTTGATAAGCCAAATATCTTATGCAAGTTGCCTGATAACTTGTTATAAAGGTATCTCCTAATCATGCTGTAATCCAGAAAACACACACATGATGCCATATTTTATTAAAATAAAATAAAATAAAATAAAACCACCTTCTGCCATGTCAAGGCTACCCTATTTGTCTTCTGTTCTTTCAACTAACAAGGATTCCAACTGTCTGCACTGCTCAGCGCACAAAGTCGTCCTATTCACACCATTACAGATATTAAAACACCTCTGTATGATTGGCAGCACCCAGGTATTACTCTGTTCAACACACATTACTGCACCTAAGTACAGGGGTAACAGCCTGCCTGTCCTAGTGAAATTACAGGCAGACATTAATATATTTTACTTACAGGGAGAACACCTGCAATTTTAACTGTTAGAGGAAGTACGTGGCTGGAGGACTGTGAACACCAAAGTTTCCTGAGGATCAGTCACAATTCTTCATTTTCATAATGACTCTGGCATGCACCATAAGTGCAATAGTCTGCAGCCTGAAATTCAACTGCATAAATCCTTTTTCCATCAGCAGCTCCCCACTGATGTCATTAAGGTTATGCTCATGTAGAACAGGAGGGACACGGTGGTGGGTTAGGTCTAAGACATGGATCCACAGAGAATGGGGTTTAATGGAATTGCTCTGAACTCATGTGACTGTCGTTATGTCCAACTCCAGCCTTCTCCTTCACAGCTCCTACGTCTCCACAAATCAGTTGCTTAAAATAATGGTCCTGAGAAGGGAGGCTAAGATTTGGAGGCAGAAATTCACGGAAAGCATTTAAACATCAAACAAAATGAATTAAGGCTTAAACGTAAGCTTTAGGAAGGGAAATCTCATTTTAGCATAAGCACAGTCCAAATCTTTCTACCTGCTCAGGGTCAAATGAATCCAAAAGCACATCTGTCAGCGTTGTGAGTTCAGTGGCGCAGAGAAGTGCTAAAAAATGACAGCCTGAAATCCTTTTCCAGTCACAACATGTACAATATGGACATAGACTATGTTTCTGGTATAACGGATCTCCTTTCTTTCATTTTCTTCTCTGTTTTCCCTCTCACCCAACTGTTTACTTTCTAGGCATACATCTGAGAATCATAGAATCATAGAATTGCCTGGGTTGGAAGGGACTTTACAGATTATCTAGTCCAACCATCAACCTAACATTGACAAAAACCATCACTTAACCATATCTCCAAGCACTACATCTACCTGTCTTTTAAATACCTCCAGGGATGGTGCCTCAACCACTTCCCTGGACAGCCTGTTCCAATGCTTAATAACCCCTTCAGTAAAAATTTCTCATAATATCTAACCTAAACCTCCCCTGGCGCAACTTGAAGCCATTTCCTCTTATCCTATCGCCTGTCACTTGGGAGAAGAGACCTACCCCCACCACTCTACACCATCCTTTCGAAGAGTTGTAGAGAGCGAGAAGGTCTCCTGTCTTCCCTCAGCCTCCTTTTCTCCAGGCTGAACAACCCCAGCTCCCTCATCCACTCCTTGCAAGACTTGTGCCCCAAACCTTTCAACAGCTTTGTTGTCATTCTTGGGATGCGCTCTAGCACCTGAATGTCTTTCTTGTGGTGAGGGGCCCAAAACTGGACACAATTTTGTGTCTCAGTTTCAATGTGGGGACTCACCAGTGCATCTTCCTATCTTCTACAAATTCTGAGTTGCTCTGCCCGGCCAATTTCTCTTTATCTGGTCACAGTCTCTCATCTACCACAAGATCTAACCTGATTGATCATCTTGTGCTTTTGATTGAAACGTAACCCACACTTTTTGCCTCTTCCCTTTTTCCCCCTAGGTTTGAAACTAGTGAGCTCTCATATTTGCTAGTATTGGGTTAGACTGCATAAATTGCACATTTTCTGTTACTGAGTCAACTCTTTTTTCCAGTTCCTTGTCTGGCAATGCTTTGACCGGATCATTTAGGGGTCTACAGTATTGCCAAGTGCAACATGGGAGTTACAGATGCTGTTTTCCCTCTTGATTTGTTACTGCAGTCACCATGGTGTGACCATTGAAAGTCACCATTCGGCTACCTCTGAACCCCTGATCAGAAAGCCAGGGATCAACCCCTCGGCCTTCAGTCTGCTCACTGCAAAACTGTTAGCTTTCTCCCAGGCTCTTTGTGCTGCTCGAATTACCTCTGGCCAAGAAAAATCTCCTCTGGAGGGGACTACTTCCGAGCAGTGTGGACACAAGCCAGTCAGAGCTGTTTGGTCCCAGGGCCCTTATTATTGAACAATACAAGTTGTGATCTTGAAATTCTGATTAAGCCAGTGTTTTGCTTTAGCTGCATCACTTACTGTCGTGATCACACCACCTGAGCTCAGAAAGCATGGGTTTAGGGTCAAATATGGCTCATTATTCTAAAATGAAATGTGAGACAAAATATATAGTATTATTTCCAGAAAAAATGAAAACAAGTTCCCACTTCTTAGTATTAGTGGACACTATGCCAGTTACTTCTCATAAATGACACATAAAAATCACATAGGTAATTGTTTAAGCATGGAGAAATTAGCCTGAGTGTCCTAAACAAAACAAAACATCCAGAAGGAGCATTTGTATATTCTGCCAAGCAAAAGACAAATATGCAGAAGGTGAAATGTTAGGACACATAACCGTTTCAGAGCTGATGTGTTGTTTGTGTATCCTCCGGATTCTCTGGTAACATCCTTAAGGTAAGCAGAGATAACAATTAAAACACAAAACTTTATTCAGGTAGAAGGTAGAAAGACTTAGCAACATTAAATTTGGTCTAGAATTTTTGTCTGCTATGAATTTTGGCATTCTTTTGTTAGATTAAGTTTATTTCATATTCCTAATAGGACTGTCTCCTTACACATCTGAGATGTCCTAGGTGTCTGCACATATGCGTGTGAGAGAGGAAGAGAAAGGCAGGCTAAAGGAGAGTTAAAAGTTTTCTTTTAATACTTTTAAAATTTCTAGGTAACATATTGGAATGTCAATTTAAAAGAATATAAGAGCTGGGGAAAAGAAAAAAGAAAAGAAAAGAAGAAAAAATTATTAAGACTTTGTCTTGTAGGCAGTGAGAAAAATTATCTGCAGACTGTGTGTATATATCCAAATTTTTGAATCCTTTACTTAATTTTTACTTGATGCAAAGCAATACATCATTTCAATAAAATATTGGATTGCTAAGTATAAAGAAGAGATTCCAAGATTTGACCACATAGGTAATGAAGTGTCTTGGATTTATATTTTTTTAAAAAGCTTTTTACATTAATTTTTATTCCCTTTTCCCCTTATGATAGTCTAAGCCAAGAATAATTCTATTGGAATCAGCAGAGTTAAAATCATGTAAGACCAAGAACAACTCTGGGAAAACAAAATGCACTTGAAGTTCAGGCACGTTTATGTCTCAACTTTCCACTTTTCCTATCATAACAGAGAAATCTGAGCTCAAGAACTCTGAGCCAGAGTTGCATTTCCACTATGTTTCAGATGGAAAAGGATATCTGCACTGGGAATATTGTCCAAACCCATGATTAGTTTTTAAAGAAAGCAATGCAGAAACAAAACAGATGTTAACTGTTGTGAGGGAAAAGTGATTGGCAGAGAGCAGAAATGGAAAAAATCGGTGTTTTTGCATAAAATGTGTTTCATTGGAAATGGCGATACCACAGTAGGAAAGGAAAAATGTCTTAAAATGTAAGACATAACTCGAGAGAAACATTCGGTCTGTACTTCCACGGGGGGATGAGAACCGGTAATTTGCAAATGCAGAGAAGCCAGGACTGTGTGTATTTCGGAGATGCTCTGCATATCCCGCACGTAGCTAGTAACATGCTGAAATGTCAGGCTTGTATTGCGTCTACCTTATAGTTACCTGCATTTGCCTTTGGACTGTGGAGGACAACATAGAATTATCACAGAAATACCACACTTATCTCGCAAGCTATTTGTCGTACAGATTTCCCTTTAGACAAAAAGCTGTGTTAGTGATTATATGTTCCCTTAAAGGAGGCATCATTTTCCCCCTGAATCCAGTAATCACAGTTTAATGAAGTTAGAACAGTCATTCGCAGCTAAGACGCCTCGCGTGCCAGATTTTATCTCCCTGTCTCTGCAGACAGAAATGTAACGCCAGCCATTCTTTACGCGGCGGTTTGTGTGCCCCGTTGCCTTCCTCCCCCACCTCCATTTTCACATCTTCCTCCTTACTGTTCCCTCAGTGATGAGAGATGCGGTGATTGATGTGGTGGGATGAGCCGGGATGCTGTAAATCAGGAGGAGAGCGGGGAGAGTTGGAGCGGCGCAGCCAGGCGCAATGCAAACGAGCCAAGCAAGGCTTTACTTTTGCTGCATCATCACAGAGACGAATGACACTGTAAATTAAATGGGGAGGCATAAAGAAAATGAATGTAGTTTTGGGGTTGGTTTCTTTTTTTTTCTTTTTTTTTTTTTCCCAGAGTAACCAAGGAGTAACATTATCTGGGAGGAGGGCAAGGCACTTAATTAAAGCAACATTAGGTCCTGTTCACTACGGGACTGAAGTATCTGCATTAGTAAGAATTGCTTAAAGCTAAGCACAGCCTTAAGTTGGTCAGGGTTTTGCTCCTCAGAAATAAAGCTCAGACTTTGAAAGAAATCCTTTCCCTTAAGCTGGCCAGTTATTAAAGCATGGTAATAATCTTTGCTGTGCTTTGTCTCTGTTCCCTTTTAAGTAGACAGGAAAATGTTGTGCTAAGCATAGTGTTTGAGTTGTGCATGCCCCGCTTCTAATAGCATTGAAGTATAAAGCTACTTTATTTGGTTATGCCACGGATTCATCAAAATCTGTCTATTACTTTGAGATCTGTGGATCAAACTGTTGCCACAATTGTCTCTCCTGCACCAGAAGAGGTAAGAGAGAGCAGCCCACATCTAACATATACCACCTGCTCCAGCTCACAAAATGAACACAGTGTTTGAAACAGCACGACAAAAATACCTTTCCGAACAAGGACCATCCCTACAGCCAGCAGCTCCACAAGCAGTCCACAGAGGCTGCGTGAAAAGCGGTATTTCTGATCATCCATGCTTACGTTCATACTCGTTGGGCCACAGTGACTGAGCCATTTCGGTTCTGTGGGGTTGTGGCTTTCTTGAACTTGTATTAGAACTTGTATTAACTATAGGGGAAAAAAAAAAAAAAAACTAATCTATTTTTCTGTAGGTAATGACAAGGTTGATCTCCTCCTTCTCAAGTGGTATCAGTCAAAAAATTAGACAGACATTTTTAAAACAATCAATATATAACATTTTTTTCCTAATTTCCTTATAAAACGCTATAGATGATAGCCTCTATATCTTGCCCGGCAGTGCTGGAAGTTGTTGATTTGCACCGTGAAACAGCTTTTCAGCCCTCCTTGGTAGGTGGCTGCTCTGAAGTGGTGGGCAGAGGATGCTGTAAGTAATGTGATATGAGTGAGCTGGCAGGTGGAAGGATTCCCCCCAACTTGTTGATAGTGGGATTTGCATAAACACTTAGTCTACGAACGAACTAATACTTTTCATTATTGATGCAATGTCCTGAAATTTTGAGGAGTAACAGCCCGATGTAAAGGACAAATAAAAATACCAAAAGAAGTAGTTGTCCCAAGTGTATCATTCCTGATTGTGTCTAATTACTGTTACTCTGAGAGCTGAGAGTGAACGAAATTAAATTTTCTAACTACATTTGTAAAGTCAGTAGAATTTTATGCAGGAGGGAAGAAAAAAAGAATTGCTGAATCATTTTAAGCACAATCGTATAAAGCTTCCCATTAAAATGAAAACAGGGGAGCATGCTGCCAAAAGAATAAAACAAAATCTGTTCCACACTTTAGATTAGTATTTCTTAGCATCCAGCTGATCATCCCTTCTTATCACTGTGAATTTGCTCACAATGTTTTGGTATTTAAAATTTCCTATTCTCCAATTTTTGGGCTCGTTGCTAAATGCCAAGCGTGTGCGGGAATATTTATTCTTGTTTTTATTTTTAAAAAATGGGATGTGAGTATCTTTTCGTCCAGAGATACGCACATGCACACACTATGGTGTCCCCCCACATCTCTTGACCAGTCCAGGTTCATGGTATGGTCTAGTCTATACCTTATATCCTGTTTTATCCTCTCGCAAGCTGGTCATAGAATCACAGCATCAAAAAATGGCAGGGGTTGGAAGGGACCTCTGGAGATCACCCAGTCCAACCCCCTGCCAGAGCAGGGTCACCCAGAGCAGGTGGCACAGGATCGTGTCCAGGCGGGTTTGGAATGTCTCCAGAGACGGAGACTCCCCCACCTCTCTGGGCAGCCCGTTACAGTGCTCTGCCACCCTCAAAGTAAAGAGGTTCCTCCTCATGCTTAGATGGAACTTCCTATGTTCAGGTTTGTGCTGTCACCTGCACTTTCCTAACTGGGGACATCTTCCTTCAAGTGAGGACCTGGAATTGTTCTGAGCAGACTTAAACAAAGGGCGTGGTGATGGAAAGAGCATACAGAAAATAGATAAGTTGCAACTTCTGCAGTCATTTCACCTGCTGGTTGTTTTCGTGTTTCTGTCGAATTATTTCCTTCTGCTGCCTGTTTGGGGAAAAATTGGCACCAGTTTCTGCTGCCCCCCTCATGATTGTCCCCAGCCTGGTCCGTCCAGCAGTCTGGGGATACACAGGGAAGTGCATCAGGGATCTGGTGTGATTGTAAAGTAAGTGATGCTGAGAGCAGCATCCACAGTTGCACAGCCCTGGTGGAGTTGATTGCAGCTTTGTGGTGATTTGATTTGCATATTTTCCTCCCAAGTGCATGCTTATCAATCTCCTTCATCAGCATTTCCCAGATAAATATCTCCTTAGCTCCCTTAGCCGGAACAGGATGGGGACAGTGCTTGTACATATTTCACTGTAATTTATGTTCTCTGAAATGTAGTATTTTGACTGAAATTGTGCCCGCTTTAGATTGTCTCCTTTTAGAAAGGCTTCTCATCTTTTGGTGTATGTTGAGGCAACTGATTATGGATGAAGCTTGAGTTTACCAGGAAACTAGTGTTGAATTATTATTGCAGCAGAACAACTGTCTGATATCTGTTGTGGTCCGTAAATACAACCTGCATATTGTTTGCCTTTTCCACTGCAGTTTTCAGTGAGCTGAGGCTTTAGAGTTTTTTTCTACAATCATTCTCAAATCTTTTTCCTGGTCAATTGGCAAAAACAAGTTTTATCTTACATAATTTTTCTCTCTGTCTGACTTTTTTTCTTTTTAATTTTGCTATAAGAATTACGCTTTATTTTTAATTGAAAACTTCATAACTGGTGCTGCTTTTTGTTAGGGCAGTCAGTAGAATAATCTTGGTTCACTGGTCTTGACTCACGTTATTCTGCATCCCATTTTAACATCATTTTCTAATGTGGAAATCAGATCTGACTGCCAGACAATCACGTCCGAGAGCCAACGCTGATTTGTGTAGTTACTTATTACCACGGGTGTTCATCTGCAAAAAGGATCCTTGTAGTGATATTCCCTCTTTCCTGTCATTTAGCCATTACTTCTGGCATTTTATGGTGGTACACAATGAGCACACTGTATAGTCCAACACGCACGTGTGCATGTACATGCACATATCATATTTTAGTCCTACAGTACATCTAATCTGAGAGAATTGCAAAAGAATAGTGGTCTTCTCCCTTCACAGGCATTTTACAGGGAGGTTATGAAATACCCATTTTACAGGAAGGTAAAGAGAAAAGTGAAGATATTCAAGGCGAAGGCTCAAAGGGATCCAGACAACTGGGAACTGGAGAAGAACCAAAAAGCTTTGATTAGTTATGTGGGTTCCTGATGGCACGACCAGAGAAGGCTGGATGCCTCCGGCTGTGGTTGGAGACATCAAATAGCGAGCAGGGAGCTGCTGTGGGCTGTTCAAGAGGAAATCCTGTTGCCATTGACATTTTGCTCTGAAATAAGCACTGGGAGGTTAGGGCTGAGGGCAAGGGCAGTGCACAGAGGGAGAGGTACGCTGGTGAGTGCAAAGGTTTCAGTTTGACTGGACCAGAGTGCTGAGATTTTTCCACTTTATTATATATTGGTTATTTTTTTTCACTTCTCCGTTTTTATTTTATACTTTAATATACAATAAAAACAGGTTGAAATCAGTGTAGCATTGTATCTTCTTTCTTTTTTTTTTTTCTAATGAAACATTTCTACTAACCTGATATATGATTTTTGTTGTTGCTGTTCCTACACTGGAATTCAAGGTTTTGAAACATTTAGTCTTCCAAAACCAAAAATCCAAATTGCAGAGTTCTTGCTTTGCTTTTCTCCTGTACGTTCACATCAAATGGGAATCTGATTCTTCCTCCCTTTGCATCGTAACAGTCTGCCAGCCTTTGTAGCACTGCTGCATACTGATTACAGCATTTTCTGGACCTATCTGCATGGTCTCTGTCTCTTTGTCAAGTTTTCATAGTTAATTTAGACCAAGCTTTTAGTTATTCTGCTCAGAAATATTTTTGATTACCTGGGCATGTATATATTCTCCCTATATACAGTGGATTTCAAGACGAAAAAAAAAAATAAAAATAATAATCCAAATATCTCAACACACTTTTGTTTCTGTGTTTTTATTATTTTATATTTTTCTTTCTTCTGGACACAATTAATCGTTTCCTTTTGCTTCTTACTCCACTCTTTGTTCCTATTTTCTAGTTCATATGGCTTGTAAATTGTTTTTAGCCTATCTTTAGTTCTGTCCCTAATTGTTTACTGAACATGATTGCCTCCTGTTATTGCTTCAAGATTCCAATTTTGACTGGAGAGATTGTATTCTCTCCCTCTTGCCCTTTAACACCTCCCAGCACTATGGCAGCAGATTTTCCAGACAAACATATTTTTTTCTCTTTTCAAAACCTCTTTCCGGTGCACTCTAACATCAAACTCTGGTCACTGAATATCTAAAATCTGATTCTGCTATCTCCTTTCTTCCTGAGCTGTCTTCATCCCCATGCTTCCCACACCCTAACTCCTCTGCTGCACAGCCTCTGCCATGCACTTCACCTGGACTCACAGCAAATACTCTGAAGAGTCTCCAGTTCTCCAAAAATACATTGCTTGACTGTTTATCCTTGCCTCAGCTTCTATTTCCATCAAGTGAACCACAGAAAGTATAGGATTGCTTTTTCTGAATTGACCATTAAGGCCAATTGATTACACAGTTAGCAAGCATATTTCATACGCTGATACATTTCTTAAAATATTCCTTAAGAAGCAAAGACTCCTTTTCATTACCACAACACCTATTGTTTTCCTGTAGAGAGTCTAAGAGTTGCTCCCAGTTATCTATTGTACATGTAATATCAGTAAAATTGACTATAATAGGTTTTTTTTATTATTTTCTGAGAATTAGCATTGCATTAAGTCCCATTTCTTTTATAGCTGCCAGGAAGAAAACATTCTATAAATGTATTGATTTAGTAGGAAAGTAGTATCTTCTCTTGTTTATTAATTACTTTTGAAAAGGGAAATAAATTCTCATTATTCGCTGCTCCATTACCAAAGAGTACCATGGACAGCATTGCTCAAAACTTCCAGATTGAAAAATGCTAATGAGGAGAAGTTCAAACAAATTTCTCACAAGTTCTCCTCTTAGAAAATTGGAGTAAGACTGCAGATTCAGTAAAAAAAAAAAAAAAAAAAAAAAAAAAAATAGCAAGTAGGCGGAAA
>VXBH01001008.1:449866-523804 GCA_013400035.1 Rynchops niger
AAAAAAAAAAAAAAGAAATTGCATGTAGCTGGTAGCTAAACATATTTGTAAACTTCATTTACGAAGAGCACTTGCCAAGATAACAGAGAGACCAGAAGGAGGGAAACACGTGTCATTAGAGCTACAGCAACAAGGACCAAAAGGAGTGGCCAAGAAATTAGAGATAAGCTTCATCCCTGCTACTTGTGATGACAGAGTGACCACGGTGTGTGCAAGGAAGAGGGAGGCAGAAATATGGGTGCCAAGGAACCTCATTGAAGCTGTGCACATAGATGGAAAAATCGTTTCAGCCCTTTTTCATTACAATCACTAAAGACTTTTCTCCCCCACACCCTGTCACTAGTGGTGTATTGTCCTCTTTCTATTATTTTTTCCACCTTGCCTCCCCCTTGGGAAGAGACACGCTTTCTCTTTTGCTCAGCTGCTGATGTGAATATCTCCCCTCTGATGGGGACATCCCTGATGGGGATATATCCCCTCTACTGTTGGGGATACACTGATTTCACAGGGTGATGTTCAGCTAATTGCATTTAGCAACATGCAAGACCACCTAGGGAGAATTTCCCTTTGAAATGGTCATGCATCTTCTCAGTTTAACTTAAGATATGTCTATTAAATGCACATTTAACCAAATTGACAGAGTAGAAATTAGAAAGCCAAGGCGATGAAAGTAAAATGAATAACTAATCCAACTGTCTTCTCTAGGTATTCAAGTTTCCCCCCTCTTTCTGTGAGAGAGCTTGCCAGTACTGCTGCACAGCCCAGCTCAAGTGAGAGTGCACATTAAATCGCAGCATTTCACATGCACAAAGAGCACTCTGGAGCTGGAAATCATCAGTGGTCTCACTGTTTTGTTAACTGAAACTGCTAACTGTAGAACATGAGAGCCACCACCCTGTGTCCAACCACCGGGCTCACCAAGCCAAGATCCTGTCTCTAGAAGCAGGCAGTAACGATCACATAAAGACAACTATGAGAAACAGGACATGTCTAGAGGGATTATTACCTTCCCAGCATCTGGCTGCCAGCATCTAGAAGCTTCCAAAGGAAGATATTTTGCCCAAACTCTGATCTCTGAGAACTATGTGAATTTCTCTGGTCTGTGTTTAACACAGTTGTGCTTTTTGCCCTGACATAACAGAGGTTTAAATTGTAACTGTGTGTTACATGAATAAGTATTTCCTTTTCCTTGCTTTTAAATCATAGAATCAAGATTTAAATCAAAAATCAAGAATGGTTCAGGTTGGAAGGGACCTTAAAGACCATCCAGTTCCAACCCCCTGCCCTGGGCAGGGACACCTCCCACCAGACCAGGCTGCTCCAAGCCCCGTCCAACCTGGCCTTGAACCCCTCCAGGGATGGGGCAGCCACAGCTTCTCTGGGCAACCTGTGCCAGTGCCTCACCACCCTCACAGGAAAGAATTTCTTCCTAATAACTAATCTAAATCTCCCTTCTTTCAGTTTGAAACCATTAACCCTCATCCTATCATTACACTTCCTGATCAAGAGTCCCTCCCCATTTCTCCTGTAAGCCCACTTTAGGTTGTGGAAGGTACCCAAATCTGATGTCTCTTCATGTCATTGTCCCCCCTCTCATTCTTCCACTAGAGGAAATAATCAAAAGTTATCATCCACTTATCCTTTCCCATATGATACCTGATTTTATTGATTTGTATCAGTAGTCGACATCATCCCTTTCCTTCCTGATCTCATTGCTTTCCACAGGCAGGACTCACTTTTTTCCTCAGAGTATTTAACAGGTTACAATCACTGTGCTTAATCTTTAATTATCTTTACCTGTTTTTATTTTGAAGTTAGCTTTGTCTGTATTGGATCTAAAGAGTCTGCATGCAATTTGAAAGCTAGCTTTTTGATCTTTCTAACAGTATCTGCTGAACTAACAAAATAGACTATGAACCTTGCCACTCTTATGTCCTTAGACAAGCACTGCAACCCTTATTAGAGACCAGGGAATTAGCACACAGAAGGCATCATGAATGCTCTAATCACAGGTAGACCATCAGCCTCAATCCACACTCCAGCAGACAGCAGAGAGCATGAACTGCACAGAGCTCGGAGTCAATTTGCTGGTGTCTAATAAGTCATGAACTTCAAACTAAGGTTTTCCCACCACCAAGACATCAGGCAAACCCCTCTTCCATGAGGGTTCCCTGGGGGAGGCAATAAGGCAAGCTCACACAGCAGCAGCACAACGATTTTGTTGGAAAACTGACCTACCACAGAATGAAATCCCCAAGAAATTAAGCGTTGTGAGCTCAGATAATATGCAAAAACAAGTCTTGAAAATACAGTGGGAAAGTTGTTAAATTTATAACCTCTAAAATTTTGGGATGTCCTGCTAGCTGGAAGAAAAGAAAAAGAAAATGACCACAGAATTGTGTGCTTGTCTACCTCAAATAATTGTGTCTCCTATTCTTATGGTATATCACAGCCCTACCTTCACCTCCCTCCAGGACTTTTCTGTAAGGAAAGACCTTGTCACAACAGAAGAGTGAGGAGGCTCCACAGTGTATGAGTGAGGAGGTCCCACCACAGAAGAGTGAGAAAATCCCACAACCCCATCACACATGATGACAAGGGAAGGGCTGGGAATTGAACTTGGTCCATCAGGCTCAAGTCCAACACTTTCCAAGACCAAATTAAAACAGAATACAATAACTTTTTTGGAGAATTGAGTTGGCAAATGCATTGGGATTAGGGTTTTTTATTGTTGTGGGTTTTTTTTCCTTCTCCTTCTTTTCTTTTTGTGTGCTTTTTAGCTGTATGCAGGATTGTTGCCTTTTTGTTGAAACCATTCCCAGAAAAATAATTTCAGAAAACATATGAGTGATGGTGATTTATAACAATGTGCTTTAAATTTGCCCCACTAATCAGCTAAAGGAGAAAATTTAGCATCTCTAGCATGTGTATAGTTTCAGGCATTTTGTGAATGTGTCATGGGATGGTCAAAAAACGTACAGACTTGTGTGCCAGCTTCTGGGTTGTCTGTGTTGACTGATTTCCAAACATATAATAACAATAATATAAGAGAATATAGATTTCTGTTGTTGTGATCCTCATTCATGGCTTTGTCCAGCACAGTCCACAAGGTGAGTAAGTACAAATACGAACTGAAATACTATTTATATTCCCATATGGAAAGTAGAAGAATGGCATCTCTATGAGATGTCATCTCTTATCAGTCAAATACTGCAAAATCCTCTTCTGCCCTACTTCTGAAGGACACAAATAAGATTTAGCTGGATGTCACTGAGGGCCTCCACTATATATCAGCACTCACAAAGGAGGGACACGTTATGGTAAGACATCTGAGAAAAAGGTAGAATTTTTCGGAGGGAAATTAAGATGTTATAAAGATCTGCTATTGCCCAAGATCAGCTAACAGGGTAATTTGTACTATTAAAAACTGTTGAAGTACTGTGTCTCAGTTGTGTTAGTCTCCATAATTGTGAGCAGCAAAGAAAACAGGGAAGCCTTTTAACAACGTTTGTATGGCTTACTAAGGTTATGTAGGAGTAAAGAAGGTAGATAATGAAACTCCCCCATTAAAGTTACAAGATAATACGGATCTCTAAGTGTGGCTTGGGGCCTGGTCCTAAATGATGCAATATTCCTTCCCTTTCAGTCTCCCTCAGATGCTTCAAAAATGGTAGATGACCCAGAATTAAGGCAAGGAAAAAAGCAATAAAAATGACAGCAGTTTCAAGTGATTAGCCGCACAGAGGAGTTTAAGTGAACAGTAAATCCAAAATTGTTGCAGAGATTTTACAGTAATGAGAACAGAGTGTGCAAAAAAAAGACCAAGATGATGAGAATAAAAAGTTATGGCATATTTCCGTCTTCGACCATATCCAGCAGAAGTCAAATAACATTCCTGTTTAAAGCATTCTCTTTTTTAATATTTGCATTGATTGACATGTTCGTGATGCTAATGTGCCAAGGTAGTCTCCATTACCTTAATCTTTATGCATTTAAAATGTCTTTATATTTATCCATTACAATACCATTGTGAGGTAGAGTTAATCTTACCTGATAGATATCCACACTGGACAGGAAACAAACTGCAGCACAATGGGGCAGACACCTAAACATCTAAGGGTGCTAGCATACTCATTATCCACTGAAATGTGGACCCAACCCTAAGTTAGATGCTCTCAGTAGACGGAGAAAATGAAATCCAAGTCTCCAGTTTAGGGTGAGATTCATCTTGCCACATTCCAAATATCAGGCTGCCCACCTGAATGAGTTGTCTACAATCTCTCTATTGTCCAGGATAATCCAGCTGTACATTGAAAAGGCAAAAATCCTGGGACAGGCGTAATTGCTCTAAAAAGATGCATTTCTAGAGAAATTTAGACAAGGTTTTTGGCATGTTGAGAGTTCAAAGAGTTTTATCCCTACTTCATCCCAAACAGCTTTTTTGTCAGCATCTGCTGCAAAGTCAGTTATTTTCAAGGACACAGCAGGGTCAGGCCAAATAACTATTTGTCTAGCAGCATCCAATAATTTCTGTTTCATGGTCAATAGCATTATTGTCATTTGGGTTTGGATGATATTTTGTCTCTTGACTGGTCATAGAGGTTTAGGTTCTGGTTTAATTTTAATTAAACCAGGTTAATACTAGTGCTGTGATAAAGCCTTCATAGATATTATCCAAGTCTACCTGCCTTTTGCATTGCACTGACATATTTTTAATTTCTGTTATCACTTAGTTTCAGTTGTTCTTCAACTGTTCATCTGGTAAATGGTTGTCCATTTCACTCAAGTGGAAGCTCTTTTAGAGTGACAAACTAAAGCAGTTTCTGCCTATCATCTAGTGCTGCTTCAGGTTTAGCCAACTACTTGCAGGTGCCTGTTATGTATCTATATTATAGACAAGGATCTAACTGTGTGCTAGATATTTAACAATGGAGACAGAGTCGATACATTCAACAAGACACAATTCAGGTGCCTAAGTGCAGGTATCAACCTGATTTATGATATTGAAATCTGCCTGTCACAGGGTGTATAGGAGATCTCCACCTTTCTGGAGCAGCTGCTTGAGATCAGGTGGGATGGCCCAGGACATCTCAAATGGCACTAGGTGACTAAGTTACAGCAAATAAATTGAGGGTCCAGATATCCAGGGTATTATCTTGCTGACAGGGTTTGGACTGAGCTTTGGGAGATGAATACCAACTCCATAGAGTGTATTGACTTATCTCTGGAGAAAAGGGGTCAGACACCGTGTCTACATATAAACGCTGCATGTGAACCCCTAACTTTGAGTATCTGAAATTCACCTCTAGTTTCCAGAGTAACATGGGCTCTTTTGATTTAAGTAAAATAAAACAGTAATATTCAGCGCACCTTGTTAACTGCCTCAGCCCTATAAACCTGCACATTTCAACATAATAAGCATCTACATGATAACAAATGCAAATGTTGGCAGACCCTGTACTTTTGACTTCTAGAGGTAGCATGATCAGTAGGATGAAAAATCCCAACCAGTGCTTTGGAGCACACCATTTTTGATAGAGTATGTTGGCTGAACTTTCCCTGAGGGGAAAAAAAACACAAACAAAACCCATACAGATTCTGTCCATAGTTTGTTCTATTCAGCCAAGAGTTTATACTAGCCTTCAGGACCACAGATGATATTTGTAAATTGTAATTGCTAGATCTTATTGGCCTGTTGTTTCATGTTGCCTTCTCTCTCATTAAACAGATGACCTTAATAATGGATCCTAAAAGTTAGCACACAATAGGTGTAATTAAGAGGCACTTCAGTAAATGTTTTGTTATTTTGTTGAAAGAGAACCTTTTCTGGGTGCTAAGGAGAGGTGAGAAGGGTGACAAAGTGTATTAAATTGCACAGCTGGGAGCCTGTTCATTGAGAACACAACTTACCAGCACTCTATGTTTTTATGTCCATCAACTACTTCTAAAACCACTTCAGCTGATCTCACACCCTGGGATGGCTTATTGAGATAGTAGATGACCTCAGAATATACAAAATCTTTTTGAATGAAACCATTCAACACCAACTAACAGATCTACCATGGGCCAGACTTTACATCAGAAACTATAAAACAGAGAACGCACATTTCGGTGAAAGTCGTTGGAAACCAGGATGCCAGGTTTAACCTTCAAAGACTCAGAAGGGTCAAGAATAGTTAATAAATCATCTCTTCTGTCATGGCAAGCTTGAAGGAGGAATCCAGGATAGAACTTCCACAGTGTGAAAAAAATGGAGCAGATGGACAGGTATTTTCTACAAGGTGTTTCAGCTAGAGTGGTTGCTTTTCCAGCCTGCTTTTGTCAACCAGCTAGACGTCTCTTTCTTTTATTTTTCTTTTCTTTGACCTCTTAAGGCTGTAGAGGTTTTGTAGTACTTTGCTGATGTTATATTTTTTCATTTAGGGAGTAGATGCTCACAACACAAGACAGATGCTGGTAATTTTAATCCAAGGTATTTTTATCAATGTTTTCCTCTGGCTGTGCAAAAGACTCCCCACTGGTGCTGGGCAAACCCAGAGCTTGTCTCTAGTGGAAGTAATTTGCCTTTGTTTCATCACTGGCTCCGTGCAGTGGTAGTGAGGAGCCCAGGAAGAGCCAGTCACAGGAGAGGGCTTTATCTGGAGCCACAAAGCAACAAACAGGTGTGACACAAAGCAGAGGAAGGGAAAGACCTCTCCCTGTACTCTGTTCTTCACTGAAACACCTATCTCTGCTGCAGAGCTTGCTTCTTTAAGTAAACATATTAAATCTACATCACCCGGTCACCCCACCTGTCCCTCTTGATCGTGTCTTTCATCCTTCCAAAATCCTACGTTATGAGCCCTCTGGGGCAGCCACTGCCCTTGTCTCACTTGCTCGTAGAGAGACTTGCAGAGTGGGGCCTTAAAGTATGGTAATAGTTTCTAGGTGCTAAAAGAATAATAATAAACAGCATTAAAAGTTGTAGCAGCTGCAATAAAACATGCATTTATATGGGTTAGCTTCATGCACAGCTAACAAATCATTTAAGCTTTTAAAAACATGTATATAAATAAATAGCAACAATAAATAAGATGAAACTGCAGCTGGGAGAGAACTCTTATGGCTGTTAATTTATTTTTTTCCTGCACTTATCTTTCTCCTGCATAAGGGATAAGAACAGGTTTGCGTTGCAAATTCCAGGCAAGTCGATCTCTCTCAATGACAGTTTCGCTATAATTCTCCTAATTTCAAGCTCCTGCTTGAAAAGGTAACAGTAAATGGCATCTAGGCCATTTTTGCAGTCATCGGCAGCTGAGTCAGTTGATTCATTTTCACAGATTTAAGTTGTTGCATGCATAGTCAATCCCCTTGGAAAAGGCTGCTTCCCCATACCAAATGGCTTGTGCAGACACCAAATCCTGATTTTCAAATAAGCGTAAACGCTAAAATTTTAAGGGTCCGTATCATCACTCCAGCCCAGTTCCCAGGAGGTGGTTATATGCCATTGACAAAATCTTCAAGAGTTTTTCTGATGGTTCTTATACTGGAAATAGATGAACACCCAAAAGAGATATCTAGAATCACTCTTTTTTTTGAAAATCCCATGTATATTGGCCATGAAAAGCTTTTGAGCTAAGGAATGATTGCACTCAAAGGTCTGACCTGTTATAAGTAATAAAAGTAGTTCTGACTCACTGATTTGATATGGTAAACTACTGGCCAGTGTTAGTCATGTCAGTTCACACAATTTGTTCTTAGCTATTTTTATCAGTATTAGTCAACAGGAATTTCCTCCGCAAGAATCAACAAATACTAGTGTATAAAGCATATTTACATTTTAAAGACTCTGTTGGGTCAACCTAGTATCATTATACATCTGCTGAGTTTGTTCAAATTCCAAAAATGGCAAGCAGACATTATGAAATCAGTGTAAACCCTGAAAGAGCTGAGAATGTTTAGTCTAGACACCAGAAGACTGAAGGAAGATAATCATCTCCAAATACGCAGAAGGGACCTTCAAAGGGAAAAGGAATAAAACATTCTCTTTTCCCTTATTTAACAGAGAAAGAAGCAAAGGTTTCAGCTGCATCAGAGAGGTCTGGGTGAAACTTCTGGGAGAACTTTATAACAGGATAGCAAAACACAGGACTAGGTTGCTTGGGAGGCTGTGGCATCTCCCCCAGGATATTTACGGAAAGACCAAAACATGGACCAAGAAGGGTTTTCAAGGAATAATTTCTTGACACCCTTTTTTTTACATTATTTTCTATTGAGCTCTACTTCTTTTCTTTTTTTTTTCCCTGGGAGAGAATTTCCATACTCTATTTCCCAGTACCCGTAATGCTAAGAAATTTGGGGTGGAATTTCTTTCATAGAAGTACATTTGTGCTAAACTTTTTTTCAGAGAGATGCTGTCGTGAGACATAATCTGGACAAAAACAAAAAACAACTCTTTGCTTGTAAACTAATAACAGCCTATTTACAGAAATCACATCAGTTCTGCTTTTAGATATCTTGAAAATTTACCCAACAATACTCTCAATGATGAGTGCTGGGTAAGTAGCTGTATTTGTACCAAAGAGCAGAAAAATATAGCCATAGTTTTTTATGTGGCCTTTGTTTCTTCTGCTGCTGTTACTTCATGTAAGTTCATTACAATTTTGAGCACCTTCTGTCTATCCTTTTTTTGGATGAAATTCAGGTGTAAGAGCCTAGAGAGAAAAGTGGTATAGAAGCGTTACAGGTAGTTGGACTTTATGATATCCAGGATTTTCCTTGGTAGAATCATGGCCCTGCTGTTTACAATGGCAACCAGCTTCCTCGCGCTCCCGTTGTGATGCCCATAATGATGTCTGTTGACATTACATTGTTGGCAGATACGCTGCATGTGGGCAAGAGGTCCTGGCCCCTGGGAATGAAAACCACAGGAACGTATTTTGTCAGGATATTTTATATACACTTAAAGCTCTAAGCTCTCTGAAATCTCTTCTGCTATTCTCCAAATTTCACGTACTCGGGTCTCTGCAAATAAGGGTGTTCTCACATGACAACCCTTTTAAAGTAAATTCACTTAAGTAGATTCATTTGCATTTTAAAGAAGGGTGTAGGAGGTTGTAATTAAAGAAGGAATTCTTAGTTAAATTTGTTCCTTCTCACAATGCCTTAATCATTTCTTCCTAATATCTGACTTCTGTGATCCCTTCTTCCCTTTGATTCAAAAATAAACAAAATCAGAAGCATTTGCTTGACCTGATAATTGTGCAGGTTAAACTGTGTGGCTTTATACGGAGAATAAAACAAACAAACGAAAAAGTTAAGTTACCAGCCTGTCTCTTTATTGCTCTGTGCCTCTGTCTATCCTTTTACTTTTTCATCCCTGCTTAGCCATATTACAATGACCTTGCTTTGGGGACTGTATTGTGCTACTGCTGCATTATTGTGGTACTCCAACTCTGTGGTGTCTAGGTAGATTACAAAACTGACTGGAAAAGTATTCAAATTTTCCTGGGAGGGAATGATGATCAGAGGTAACAGCTACAAGGGAGAGGACAGGAAAAGATAAAAAAAAAAAAAAAAAAAAAAAAAAAAAAAAAAAAACAAACAACCAAACAAACCTGAATATAAGTAAATCCGGGAATCTTTTGATAAAATCTTTAGGTTTCTTCTTGTAATATTTTTAATTAATCTAAAACCATCCTTCAAAATTAAACTCGAAAAGCTTATACTATAAGTTGGAAGTCACTCTGAAACAATAAGCTTAGCCTGTTTGGGAGTCCTAAGTGTCATTAAGTGTGTGTTTCTTGATATCAAGGCTGGATTATGTGGAAAGCAATATTACATGTATTGCTCATAGCAATACCGAGTGACGGTGTACTTCAGGCTATGAATTTGCTAACATTGCTGTGACAGTCTTACCTTTATCCAACCCTATGTGGGTTGGACAATTTATAGAAACAATTAAATATATTGTAACTAGTTCAAATAGTCAGAATTTTAAATTATGAACTATCATCAAAAGACTAAGTACTTTCCTCTTAAGAAGACTACGTTGCTTTATTCTGCAGTAAATCATGCTTGGACTATTTGAATTCTGTTGTGTTTGACAAGGTTCAGTCAATTCATTTTCTCTCAAGATGGTGTGATGTCTACAGTGTCATTTTTGGTTGTAATTCTATTCCATAATTTTGCTCAGTAATTTTTTTTATTGGAATGTTCATTGAAAATGGAACCATTAAATGTAGTGTAAACATTTCTGAATTGAGATGTTAACATTTAAAAATTGCCTCATTTCTCTTTAATGTGTTTTGCTGTTTTTCTTGCCTAATTATCATTCTTTTCAATATTTATGTTAACATGACCTTTCTCTGACTGAATAGCTGTAACTGCTTCTCAAGTACTTATAGCATCATGATTTTTAAATTAAATTATGTTGTTGTGGAAGAGATTGCAAGGCAGTTCACAGAACAGCAGAGAAAGGAGCAAGTTTCCATTAGTCCCAGAATCGGAAAGTAGTAATAATGTTTATTGGTTCACTCATCTAATCAATGAAACTGTACCAGAGGAAGTATGACTTTGTTTCTTGTTCATGATTAGAGACATTCCAGTAAATTTAATGCTGGTCAAAACTGTTAAATTGACTAGCTGTGAAAGATTGTTTAATGTTGTAAAATGTTTACTACTTTTATTTATTATGCCTTCATCCTACTGACAGAATTAAAGTTACACCACAGATTCTGTTTGCCCATGGGAGCAGATCACAGGAACATAGGCAGTAAGATTTGGCTCCGCATCTTGAATTTTCATGTCAATGTTAATCCGCAGCCAAAACCTACTTTTTTGAAATCTGGGAGGTCTAAGGGTGCAGCATATGCAATAATAAGCAAATGCAGAATTTTCTTGTAAACACTGTGAGATGTTTAACTTTGATTTTCTGCATATCTTTCAGAGTATGTGTTCGGTTTGCCTAGAATTTAAGAATAAGGACAAGATGATCAGCTCAATTTCACCATGAAAGTTTTTCTTGTATACATAGCTTCCCAAATGTTTTCTTCCTCCACCCAGAAAAGAAAACAACTATCCCATCCTTCCACTCTTCTCCATTTGGAGATGACAGTGAGTGAGAACATGAAGAGTTGAAGGACAGGAACGACATACATCAAGGGAGGAAAAGGGAAGAAAACAAACCTAAAAGAAAAATAAAATGAATGAGATCTAGATCTTTAAGATCGTAATTTAACTTCTTAAAACTGAAAGTTGTGAACAAAATTGAAGAGAAAGTAAGACTGAAGGAAAACAATGGACATTGAAAGACTGCCTAGGAAAGGGACATTAAAAAACAATAAAAGAAAATAACTTCTGAGGAACAGCAAAGGGAAAGTCAAGTAAACACTAACTGAAACAATCACTGATTAACAAAAAATTGATGTAGTCATATCATTTTTAAAATCTATTTGACATAAAAATGACAAATAGAAATGAAAGTACTGGCGGCTAAGACAGTCAACAAGTTCAGACAACTTAGTCTATAGGCATTCCACAGAACAAAGACTAACCCAAAGAGACACTAAGACTGCTGCCAGCTCTTCTGACCTCAAGGACTGGACAATTGGGTATGTTCTGAAGTAGTAATTTCTGCAGACCTTGCTTAGACTGAGTTTCCTGGTGGAATTGAGGGTGAGGTGGTTTTTTTTTTTTTTTTTTTTTTTTTTTTTTTTTTTTTTTTCCCTGAGCACAAAAATACAAATACTTTCCTTTTGGTTGATGCTGCTTATGCATCAATCTTTGCAAACAGCTGTCTCTTTATTCACGAACCTCTCGAAGCATTGGAACAGGCTGCCCAGGGAAGTGGTTGAGGCACCATCCCTGGAGGTATTTAAAAGACGTGTAGACATGGTGCTGAGGGACATGGTTTAGTGGTGGTTTTGTCAGGTTGACGGTTGGATTCAGCGACCTGAAAGGTCCCTTCCAACCTAGATGTTTCTCTGATTCTATCTTGGGTCAATAACACTAATGCAGCGTCTCCACCCTTCCTTCCTGCTCTTCAGGCTTGGTCAGGTAAACAGTAAACACTCTTGCTTAGAGGATGCTCTAACGGCTGGCAAAGCAGGGGAGTTCAGTTCGGCACCCTACATGCCAGTAGGTGAGAGGCTAGAGTTAAACAAGGCAGGGTCACTGACGAGAGCTTTGGAAAAACAGCAGAAAAAGAGGGGAACGGAAAAAAACAGAGAGGGAAAGAAAGAATGCAATCATCTTTTTTTATGGGAAAAGATGTCAAACTGTCATGTTAGTCTCTGCTGAGGCTCTGAGTGCTAACGGTTGCCAGGGTAACTGTTGTGCCAAGCCTCAGCACTTATGTATTTTTTCCATTGATAATTGCTAATGTGAACAAGTGCTGGCTTGCACTTTACACCTGCCTGGCTTGTAAGTCTACCTTAATTGGATGTGCCAAGATTGAGGAAAAAGTAATCTGCCCTTTCAAGACAAGTGACAAGTAGATGAAGTGTTGCTTAGGCCTTTACTGTAACAATTTTGCTGACAAAATTACTATGAATTGTCTTCCCTCAGTGCACATATACTGCCTTTGTTTACAGAATTGAGAGTTTAAGCTTCAAGGTTCATTATAGGAAATTATGCTATAAAGTTTTTTGGGAACATCTAGGCGCTGCCTGGTGAAATTCTACTTGTACCTCCAGAGTTCAGAGTGTTTCATTTTATATGCATATATGAAAACAGTCTTTCAAAGTGCCGGAGAGACATGAGGAAAAACCAAAAAATATTGCCATACATAATATTTTTTTTTTTTAGTTTGTTTTTGAAAACTGTTAAATAAATGCTCCTAAGGAAAAACACTGGTGAATGAATAAGGAAGAGTTTTTAAAAAAATTCTTGTGGTGGTAGTTTGTTCCCCAGTCTCAGAAGTGATGTGGGAGTTTGGACTAGTCAGTTTTTGGGTGTCCCACTCAAAGTATTTTGAAGACTGAAAGACAACAGCAACATCTCAAAATTTTCTAAGAAGAAATTCCCTCTAAAAAATCAGGCTGAAAGACAAAGAACCCAGGGCTCTTAATCGCTTAAGATTTTGTCTGGGACCATCACTTTCTTAATTAAATTATCTCCGTGAGTATTTTGGGCTGCCCTACAAAATTCTATTACCAGAGTCTAATTCACTACTAAGCTGTACAAGATTTCCCCAAAACCTGTGGAAAAGTTATTATAGGGCTTCTTTTTGTTCTTTTTTTTCTCGTCATAAGGAAATTACAGAGTTTCTATGCATGGTTTTTATTTGCTTTTCAGCGTTGTGTCAAGCCTGGTCTGCTCCACTGCTGAGTGTATTCACTGCGTGTAACTCTGCATTTCTTTGATGTTGATTTCCCAGTGCCCTTAAATGAAGTTTTCTGAAACCAATATGCCAGAGCGAATTAATATATGAATAATACATAGGGCTTATTTTAGCACCTTTCATCAGAAGACCTCAAAGAAGGATAGCAGGGAGGTTGCCTTATACCCATTTTACGAAGGAAGAAGCCGAGGTACAGTGATGTGCTTCTTACCTAACATCGCACCAGCAGTGAGGGCAGAAGTAGGAGAAAACCATCCTACTGGACCAGAAGATTACCCTAAAAGCTAGACAGCATCAGATATAGCAGTAATTCTGTTCTTCATTTTGAGTAAAAGCAAAGGTTTCATAAGTTTCCGTTTGCTCCTATGGGACTGATTAAGGATTAAAAGGTTGTAAATGTAAGGCAGAACAGTGCTGGCCTGTACAACTCACCAAGCTGCTTGGCAAGATAGTAGTATTAAAAGTGAAATTAGAGAAATCCAAAACCTATTCTGCTGCCCTCCATAAAGCACTATGAATGTTAGATAGTGATTTCATGTCCAGAAACACAGTGGCTTCTGAGGAATGGTATTTTTGTTAAGATATTCAGACTAAGAGCATAAAAGAAGGAAGCTGCTGAAACTGCTCAGGAAAGCAGGGTATTTATAACACCTTATTGCGGATTCTTTTAATCCGTTTTTTCAGTGGTAGTCATTTACTTATGTAATTCCCCCATGAGATAGATTTATGGGGCTAAATTCTGTCCTCACATTCCTGACTGGTCACACAGTCATACAGATGAGAGAATTTGGCAGTACACAGAAGTTAATGAGAGTAGCATGTGGTTCCTAGGGTTGATAAGCCCCAACCTGTAATGAAACATAAGCCGGACAAGCATTTATTAGTAGCTGCTGCACACAGAAGTGCGTGATTTCATGCTATTTGTTAGTAATACTAATCAAGGTTTAGGAGTCTATCAAAGTTTACCAAGGTATTCCGTAGAGTTTTTCCCTATCACACTTTCCAATATCATCAGAAAGAAACTTGATTCACTTTTCAGTGAAAAAATTGACCTACATTTTCAGCTTCACCACTGAGATGCTTCTATAAGCATCTGTAATGGAGTTTATCCACTAATAATTGTGACTAAACTGGAGCAGCAAGAATATAATGCAGTGGAGAACTGCAATGCAATAGAAAATGTTGATCTGACTATGAAGAAAAATAAATTGCAAAAGGAAGTTTAGCAAACATATGTTTTTAGTTTACACAATAATCAGATAAAAAGTTATGAACTTTTTAAACCTGCATTATGTGCAAAATCATATTGGATGTTCTAGAGTGGTCCACTTTGATTTTATTTTATAGTCTATCAATCTGAAAACATCATAGTAGAGACAACAGAAAAATAAATGGTCTCAGCATATGACTTAACAAGAGAAAGTAGTTCCTTAGACATGGAAGATCCATTCAACTTTCCAAAGAGAATTAGGAAAAAAAATTGGAAGGCAGACCAGGAAAATTTACTTCTTACAAGCACCATGGTTGCCTGCATCTGGTATTTGCCATTTATCCAATATCACAATACAAAAAATGTCACCTTGAATGTCTTGTAACTAGTTGGAAGAATTTTCCTCTAGAGCTGAGGCTTGTGGGGAAAGAACTTGAAATGTTTTACAAAGTAATTTGCCCT
Organism: Rynchops niger; assembly: GCA_013400035.1. NCBI lineage: Eukaryota > Metazoa > Chordata > Aves > Charadriiformes > Laridae > Rynchops > Rynchops niger. The sequence continues at coordinate 464,860 of VXBH01001008.1, forward strand.
GTAGTATCAAGCAAACTTGTCCGTATTTTTTGTTAGATAAAGGTTTCTGAGCATGGAGCCATGGTGGCATACCATATCATAGGGCAGCTGAGGAGAAGATATGATTTTCTTCCTATTGACATGAGATAAGTCATATGGTCAGGAAGGTTCATCAACCAGGGTTGCAACCAGGGCGTGCAACCTGGAGCAGACACTCCCTGCCTGCCGTGCAATGCTGGAGATTCTGTTCTGCACCGAGAACTCATAGCAGTCACAGTTTGTTTGTAAATTAATCATAGGATTCAATTGTGTTGAAAAAGCGTGGTCTGGGAGTTATGGGAAGGGATCATCAAATGAAAACATCATGCATAGAGCATGAAGCATGATACATTCATTCCTTTTTCTCTCAAGTGTATGTTACAGATAGGTATTGCAGTCTACATTGAGTGAGTACCCTATGATCTCCAATTTGTAACACTCAGGATAAGGTAGAGCAATTGATATGTTTTCCTGTTGTGCAAAGGAAGTTAAAGACACATCAGCAAAGACGCTTCTTTATGGCCTACAAGAAGTTTACCTGGGGGAAAGGAGAGGAATGACCAAAGTCCAGTTTGCTTAGTCGGGTCTCATCATGATTTCCCTGGTAATTACTCCTCACTGTGTGATGAGAAGCTTTCCCAAGGGCAGGACTACCCTAAGAGGGGGATCAGAATTAGAAACAAGGAGGCTAGAATGAAATCAGAGGGAGGATGTAGGTGTTTGCCACTTTTCTGACATTAAATTCAGCAGTGGATGTAGCCTTTTTTCCCTGTGAAGATAGGGTTGTTCCAGCATGCTTGTTCTTATGTATATAATGAATGCTTCATCTCCCCTTTAACTCTGATATACTGTGTGAATGCAAGTTCTTGGAAGGACTGCCTTGTGTTCCAGGGAGGACTCCACACTCGCAGGTGAAAAAAGAGGTTTAAGCAGCATTTTTCAAAATTACTATATTTAGTTGTTTGGGTTTTTTCTCAGCTGTTCTGATATAATTTTTCTTTTCTTGTTTTATTTTTTCATCTTTTCCTGCTCCAAACCTAGGTCAAGAATTTTATTTTTCTCTGAGTTAAAGAACAGCATTCCCCCTGGAAGCGCTTATCAGTCGCAAGTGCCCACTTAATTATTGCTAGGCTTTAGAGTTCTTTACTCATTAACATTAAACTGGTGCACAGCCATGTAGTCCCTGCAGTGTGAGAAGCAACTAAGGTCAACTTTTAAAAGCAAGTCAAAAGAGAAAAACACTGTCAGAGTAGAGGAAATTAGAGCGAAGAAAATGTAATGGTAGAAATGAAAGAAGGAGACCCCCCCCTTACATTTCATAAGTAATTTTAATCCAATTTTTTTCATTCATATTAGTGCAAGCTGGAGTAATTCCACTGCAACCCACGATAAAAAAAAAAAAAAAAANAAAAATCTGTTTCCTTTAGGTACAGATTTCAGTTACTTTGGCTTAACAAGATACACCTTTCTCTTAGCTAAGCATCCATAAACATACAAAGTCAAGCTATTTTAGTTAGAGCATCTTCTCTCACATATGAAGTTTTACATTAACCTGCAAGGAGAGGAGAGATGAAAATCATGCAAACAGTAATTCGTAGCAACTCAGCTGATAAGCTGTAACTCATTAAATCATTATAACTCTAACACATTCATACGTGCATATTCCTATGCTTGTTATTGTCTAGGATTTGCGTTAGGGTAAGATAAACAATACATTTTATTGAGACGGTTTTCTCGCTTACACATTTTCCTAAATGTTACATTGTATCTTTTCAGGTAATGAATAAAATAATAAAAGTCAGTAACCATGTAACTGCTGGTAAGAGGAAATTGGGGCCAAATACCCTCAAGAAAGAGGGTTTCTATGGGGACGCATTACTATATAATGTGTATTAGGACTTTCTTAGCATGTGACTATATCAGTGTTTTTCTTTTTTTTTGAGTCTACTCAGCCAATCCTGATATCCAGACTACTAATTTGAGGGAGAAGTAATCACTTGATGCAGTCATGATTCATATATGTGGTGTAAATACAAAGAACTCAGCATAAAAGCTTCAAATAAGTAAAAAAAAAAAAAAGTAAAAAAAAAAAAATTCAGATAAATGCATAAATCATAAGAAGGGAAAAAAATGCAATGTTTCTGTAAAAGAAAACTATTTTTCTAAACATATTTTCTCATCTGGTTCATCTTTTTTACCTTCATCACCCTCTTACTGAAGGCAAAGGCGACACGTAGGCTTGCCCCTCTAAGTGTGAAGGACAATCCGCAGAACTTCAGTGACAAATATTGTCACTGTAAATTGCAATTTGTGGGTTTTTTTCAGGCAGTTTGTAATTTTTTTTTTTTTTCCGCTGTCACTGCTGGGTTTCAATGGCCTGCTGCTTAAAGCGTAACAGCTGGGAAACAGGGACAGAACAGGCAGGAGCCAACTACTTGCAGAAGTCTCCTCCACCTGTGAATTTATTCTGTGTGACCAGCATTGTTATGACTGAGGTGACTGAGTTTAAACTACTGAGAAGTCTTGGTTGCTTTTAAAAGCTTAGGCAATGGGATGGTTAAGTTTTAGACCAAGTCCCAGATCAGATTTAAGTCAGAGACCTCCAAATCTCCTGTTTCAGCCTCAAATGGGAGCAGCATCAGGTGATCAGATGACCTAGTGTTATTTCTGGGACTTTTTAGGAAGCTAAGAGTTCTTGTGATTATGATTCCACAAATAGCCAAAACTAAAGGACTGGGTTCTGCTCTGAGAATTTCAGGCAAAACAGCAAATAGTCTGATCCACAAAAAAGGAAAAAAAAAAATCATCGTGTTTATTTCAGTTAGCCAGAATATAGGAAGAACAGTTTAAAATATGTGAGCTTTTAGGCAGGTGAGTTTGTTGTCCTCTTCATGTCTGTGTTCCTTGAGCCAGTGGTTGATTACTCATCAGTTTATGCCTGTTCAGTAGAAAAAGAAGCTGGAAGACTATCATGTTCCACCCTCCTTTGCTCTCATATATACTACCAGAAAAATCTGGGAAAATGATGTACCAGATCTGCTCCTGTATCAAGACCATCTCCTGTGGTGGTTTAACAGTTTGTGAAGATATCAGAAGAGTCCTGGCTTGAAAATAAATGTTTTGGCTTTACATTCCCACTCCATATCACCATCTTAATTATATATGTATGTATGTATGTATAACTATATGTATATGTGTATATACACGTGTCTGTATGTTGAATGTTAAGTATTACATCCTTAAGTGGATGGAGTATCTCTCTTGGCCTGGTGGGAAATGGGATGGATAAAAAAGGCAAACCGTCGTATTTTAAGATATATATTTTTATCCCTGGACTAGGTTTTTCCTTTGAGTGTATATAACACTCATTCTATGTTTTGGCTAAGGAACAGGGGTCACAGACTTTACTACAAGTGAATATATCCATCTGGTTTATAGCGTAACATACTAAGTTTAAAAAAAAAAAATGTATACTATATTGTGTCATGTGAATAAGAGGTCAGAAAATGTGCTTCATAAATCAAAGATGTAAAAAGATGGTGACTTTCCGAAAGAATCAGTGACACAAGAAGGGCCTTCAGTCCTGTCACGTTGTCTTCTCAGTTTAATACTCATTAAATGTTTCACGCGACTATGATCTCCTCATAGCGAATATAATAAATCTTGCCTTCCTCTGGCACCGAACAGGACTTCAGTATTGCCTTCTAATTCCAGTGCAGTAAAGAGAAACAAATTTTCTGAAATTGCAGACCTATTTCCAATTTCTTCTTTTATTCCCCCCCCCCCCCCCTTTTCTTTTTTTTGTAGGATGTATATATTTCTTTGCTTTGAAACACGGGATATTCTCTGCTTCGGGGACAGTGGTGAAAAGCAGTAATTAAGGTAAGAAAAAGATAATTTCAAGTTTTGTACAATTTCATAGTCTTGCAGCCTCTCATGGCTCGAGAAGTGGTGCCTGAAATTCTCTTTATCTACTTATTTATTTATATTTCATTTAGAAACACAATTTAGTTTGTTGCATTTTTATTGCATAAAGACTTTGTCGTTACAGCACCTTATTTAGGTAAAAAAGCACCTGTGGGCTTTTTTTGGTATGTTGTTAGAGATGGCATCACAGATTTAAATTTTACCGGCCTGTGGGAAGAGATTGCCTTTCTATAGAAAATGTTTCTTTTTGTAAAGAAAATCACCCTGCAGGAATTTTAAGGCCTGAGGATCTAAATCTGGATTTTGAACACTCTATAGCTGGCACAAAATTTGAAAAACAGTTATATAAGCTAGGACCCTTAACTCCCACTCAAAGAAAATAAGAGTTACGGGATTTACAAGCTTTTGATCCTTCCACCCCTCCAACAACTGATTTCAGGATTGATGTCCAGGTTGCATTGTTTTCCACTGAGGAACATTTTCTTGTATATCTCGGGTTTGAATAGGTAATGTTCATGTATTGAGATAAAATTCTACACTTCTTTCTGGAGGCAGGGAATCACAAACATAAAGTTGCAGCATTTTAAAGGAGTGGAATGCAGAAATACTAGCAAAACCCAGGGGGAGCGGATGTGGCTGTTTCTTGTAAGCGCTTCTGCAAATCCTTGCTATATGTAGCATTGTGAATCAAATCAGATTGTTACATCTAAGATAAATGCAGGATTGATGGGAGTCCAGTACTCAGAAACAAACGGATTTACCAACCTCTTAAAGCTTTGTGTGGTGGGATTACCACCAGCGTGTACAACATGGAGTTAGTCTAGCAGCCCGCTCGGTCTTCGGTATAACTCATCACGTCTGGAGCTTGCAGTGCACTGGTACAAGAAAAAAGATGTAGGAGTGTTGGTTTTCTTTATATCAGTCCCTTACTGATTGGAAAACCAGCTGATTATGAAGCAATTATTACACAACTGAAACACTTTTCAGATGTCCCAAATAAACTTTTTAAGGATTACACCTAAATATGCATACACACAATAACAGAAGATCAGCGGTACTTCCTGAGCAAAATACATATATGGAGATACATAAATATGACCAAATCTTTACAGGTTATTTCTTTCACACAAAGGATTTTTCTGCTTTCTAGTGAATCTTGTAGATTTAATCTTTTTACAGCTGAATTAATGAGTTGTGTTTTGCTTGCTGCTGTGGTTGGAGATTGCCTTTCCCCGGCGTTGCTGGCGTAGTTATCATTACTATATTAATGTCCAGTCACAGGTTCATTAAGAGTTTGGCTGCAGAATAAAGCAATGAAGCTTTTGTGAAAGTTTGTTCAAGAAGTCTGTCATCATTGTTCAGTTATGATCTGTAATGAAGCTATCTAAGGTTACGTATCTGTAGATAAGTTCAAATATGATCAATACTGTGCACCCTTTATACAGTCTCTAGGTTGCAATCTGTATTAATTGGATGGTGGAACACATTCTTTACAGAAAGTTGCAGATGATCATTTCTTTTTCCTTATTTAATTGCAAATTACATCCTCAATAGTGCGATAGCTGCAAATGCTCTAGTCATGCCCTTTTAAATTCCTCCGAGAACAGCCAAAAACCTTCAGCAAAGAGCATGTTGTATTCTAAAAATACTCCAAAAAAATCAAGCAATATTTTCTGAGTTAAACCAACATTGCTGTTTCTTTACCCACTATCATCAAGAATCCATTTTTGCTGCTGTATTATGTTATTGTGTTTAATTGTGTTGGTCACATTTCATTATGTCTTGAAGTATAAGTTAACTTGATTGATGCAATTTGACCGATTATATCCAAGATATAACCCAAGCATCCCAACAGTTGTTACCAGATGCTGGGAATCTCTTGCTCTTCCTCTGTACTTCAAAGTATATGCCTACATTTCAGATGAGTTTTCTATATTCCTGTGTAAGAAAACAAACTGCCATTCCCTGTTGAACTAAATCAACACCTTCTGAATTATCAGTTCTTAGCAGCATTGTGCTATCTGGTAATTTACATGTGACGTGGGAAACTGGAAATGGGTTTTTGAGTGTAAACGTATCAAAGCATCATTCTGCCTGATTTTTGTTTATTATATAACATCTACATCAATTTACTGGCAACTTATTGGACTTATATGACTAAATTTAAGATTTAAATCCACTTTTTCTAACACATACCAGTTTATTTTTTTTCAAGTAACATTCAAGTACCTTCTAGCTATTTCTGAAGCAAGAAGTTTGAGTGGCAAACTGTTATTACTATGAAAGAGGGAAAAGGCTAAGTTTGCGAGCTCATATTTAACAGGACCTAGAATGAGACCTCCTGGAAGTACAAGAATAGAACAAAATGTGCTTTTAATTATAGGAAAAAAAATGGAACAATTTCTTTTTTGCAAAAACAAAATCCTCCTGTTTTGCTGGGTGAGCTAGTGAAACATCAGAGATTTATAAGATGCTGCTTTCAAAGAGTGGTTAGAAAGCAATCTCTGTAAAATGCATGTAACCTCTGAGGTTTAAGCATAGTCCCTGCCTGCCCACCTGAAATAGCATACAGCAGAATTGTACAAACTGTGGCTGATTATTTTCTTAAACCCAGAGCTTAAGTTAGACCTTCCTTAAGAAATAAATTGCTGCTGAATATGGAACAGAATCAGAACTATGTAACTAAAATAACACATGATTCCCAAAATAAAAACCATTTCAGACTTTAAACAAAACCTTATTTTATTCTGGTAGAGACTATTTGGAGGCTTTTCGGTGATTAGAAGGCATTCAGCCACAAATGGAAGGAATGTATTCAAGCCTCAACATGTTTTATTGCCAGGCTTCCAGAGATCCTGCATCCCAGCTCTAACTGTGAATGATGGCACTTTGATTTTTGTTAGAGGCAAGGCAGGAGAACACAGCCTTTGCCATATGGACCCCACTCAGATGTCACTAAATGTAGTATACATGTAAACATACCACCTGATTTTTATTTTTTTTATTTTTTGAATCACCAGCTGATTGTCTAATTGCAGTATTATACATCCAGGTTGTTTGAAACTGTTTGATGGAAGATGTAAGTGACTTTATTGGTGCTCCTGCTGGAGAAAGGAACAAGAATCTGTTTATCCTCTTCCCTTTTTTTTAAAACAACAACAACAACAAAACCCCGAACAAAACAAACAAAAGAGAGGAAAAAGAACGACACCAAACATGTTTTCCTTTTGAACAGAAGCAAACAGTTTTGCATGTAATTGTTAGAGATGGGTATTTTAATGAAGCTATAGATAGTATATGTCATTCAGGTACTGTCAGAGGAACAGAAGTGTCCTCATCTGGGAATACATTCTTTGAATATATCTGTCACTGGATGCCATCTGGTCCAGTACAAAACAAACCATGTTGCACTTCAGAGATATCTATTCGTAGTTCTTTCTGAGAACGTAGCTGTTGACAGAATGGGACAATTTGAAGGAGGAAAGGAACCTAGTGGATGCACAGATTATTCAAGCTTAACTTTCTCCAAAGGTGATCTCCTATAGTTCTGAGTTAAATCACCCTAAACCACAGCCTGTTTGATATTGGCCCTAGTAACAACAAAAGCCAAGTCTTCACAATGTCTTCTGACTTTGTCTATGTTATATCTAAGCCATAAAGCAAGATAAGAACTTGCCTTAGCGTGTATTAACTATCCAACACAGCTTTGCTAGCTGTATAATTAACTATGCTTCTGTAATCATTGTCAAGAAAATGTTGTTCTCATGTTTATATTATTTAGGGTCATGTTATGTACTCCCCATATTAGGGCCAAAAACATTTGTGGTCATTGTGCCCTGTGAAATTAAACAGCTGCTTTTTCAAAGCTTTTCCAAAGGCTAATCATGACCCAAAGGGAATGGGCAGGATACAGAGTCATGGTCCTTCCCACACTAGTGGTGGTGACTGTGCAAACTGATAACATCATGATGACCTGGCAAGGAAAAAGATGGAACCGTTATCCATGAGAAAGTACACTTCATTTGAAACCCAGAGGCTTAGAAAAATCATGATTATTTTGGCTTCAAAACAATTTTAGACATTAAGAGGGGGAACAGAATTTTCTGGGAATTAAGATGTATACAATACTGAATTAAATAGAAATGAAAGAAGCAGTTTAGGCAAAAGAAGCCATTTTGACTGATGTTGAGGTGCTTTCAGCATTCTTTCCGTAACAACTTCATCATTATTTTTTTCTCTATTTCTAGTCAGAATTAAGAAAAATATAACAGATGTCTTTGAGCAGAATTTGTTTTGCATTCAACTCTGTTCAACAATGGCTTTACCAATAGAGCTGAAAGTTCAGATTTCCTTCTTCTGTGTTCTTCACAAGTGTTCTTCACTTCTAGTCAGTTAAAGAGGCATCGGGATGCCCGAGGAGATGACCAGCTTTTGTGTGACTGGAAGCCAGACTTAATCCAATCAGTTAATGACCTTGCCTGAAGAAGCTGATTTCCTTCGGCTCTTTCTGAAGTGATGAGAGAGAGAGTTTAGGCCTTCAGTGTGCTAAAATATTTGATTCTATGCAGGACAGCCATTTCAGAAAAACACTGAGGCAGACGATCAAGCCAATCCCTTGTTCAGCAATCCTTCAAGCACATTGTAAAGGAATCAAACATCTTTATGTTTCTTGCTGAACACGGAGGGACTAATGAGTTGCAACGTGGGGGATGGCAGCCAAACTCCAAATAGGATAAGTAAGAGCTTTGGGAATTTATGATGGGTTTTTTTGCTATATTTTGTGGGGGTTTTTTTCTTCTTTTTTGTTATTTAATTTGGTGGCTATTGTCAGAAATGATGGTTTCAGCTATGGTAGGGCAATGAACTAACTACAGGGCTTTAAAAACAGAACTAAACCAAGACATTGCCCCAGAAAAACAGCTTTGTTTATTGGTGGTGTGATGAAATCAGAGAGCATGTCATAGCAACGAGCAGATCACCAATCCAGCTGACTGGTTTGTTTATCAACATCACTGTAGCAGGTCTATCATTATTTCCTCCACTGCTAAACATCTACATCATGATTTCCTGACAGTATCTAGAATTGGACTTGGTGACCCAGTTAGTCCTTTCTAGCTTCCTACATTCATTATACAACAGTAACATAAATAATATATTTATTTAAAAAACTTAATCATGATAATTGGTATTTTGTACCAGATACATCTCAGCTAATATATCAAATCACAGTATCATTGTGTCACAGTGTCAAATCACAGTGTCATTGTCTCCCTTGCATTTTATATGAAATTCTGCGTAGATAAGAGATGTATGATTATATTATACAAAGATGTGCTATATTCTCATTTCTTCCATTGTTGTATTTGTAATTCAAAAGCCTTCTTAGTGTGCTTTCCAAGGGAATTCTTGTTGCGCTTTCGTTTCATCATTTTTGTTCATACCCTGTATAATTCTAATGATAGCTTTAGTCATAATTTTCTATGCTTAAGTAGATACAGAGACTGGCAGATCAATATCTGGAACCAAATTCATTATGTGTGTGCCCACCAAAAAAAAAAAAAAANAGTGAGAAACAGCTGAAGAAAACAGCTCTTTTGCAACATTTGTACTTTCTCAAGTCCATAACTTTCACAAAATAGGGTATTCTGTGACAGATCCTGAGGTTAAGATGTAAAAAACAGATTTTTCTAGTGCTTATACATCCCATATTCCTGACAAGAATCTGGGTATTTTCATGATGTGGTTTTATTGTATGATTGCCAAAGAATTCTGGTATTTTCATGGTGTGGTTCGTAAATTAGTGTTATGCTAGAGTTAGCCAGGATAACGGAGTGTTTAACTATTAGGACATTATTGAGCAGTGGGGCAAATAGTATCAGTGCTTGCTTCTGAATTCCAGCAGCATAATAGTCCAACAGATATGCAATGGATATTGTTACTTCTTCTTGGCAAATGAAACCCTGTTTGATAGGATTTCATTTTTTGGTAAAAAGTTATAAGAATGTACTGAATCTTCTGCTATGAAAGAGAAAATGCTTAAAGGCGGCTAATGCCATTACTGCCTGATAGAAAATCATATTTCTGAGGCCTGTTTATTTTCTTGTGTCTGTGTGATGTGACAGGAGAGGGTGATGACTGCAGTTAAAGGGAGACATCAGTTACAGTGCTGTTGAAAAATATAGTTTGTTCAGCAATAATGTCTTATCAGTCTGCTTTTTCCTTTCTTCAAAGGGCAGCTTCTTCATGAGTTTCTGATTTTCAGATTACTTTATTCTGTAAAATACTTACATGATGGCAAAGAGGACCTATAACTTCACTCTGACAGATGGAGTCTTTCAGGGGGCCTTGCTTACTCCAAAGCAAGCTATTCCGAAACTATCTTCAAGACAGCTAAAAGTACAAGCTCAGCTGGATAGTGGGCTCAAACATTTAAAATAATGCTGGGTTTGCACTGAATTCCTATGAAAATTTTAAATGGAAACCCTGGGTACAATAATTAAAAATGCATAGGATTCTCCACTGAGCTTTCTCCCTCACATTTTTTTGGTTTTTAAATTTTTGTGGAGTATTACTTTTAAAACCTCATGATGTCGATACCTTGCCAAAGCTGCTGGCTCAACCTGCATCATGAGTTCCCCTGTGCACCGGTGCCTGATGCGCTGTTCCTTGGCACCCACCGAATTCTCATCGCTGCTGCAGATGCACTTAAGTGTTCTAGCAAAACTCCCACAATTTGCAAATCTGAGCTTCTATTAAATGCCAGTCTAAATGCTTTACACAAATGACTTAATCCGTTTGAGTAAGCTGGTGCTTAATTTTCTTTCTTTGCTCTTCTAAAACGGTTTCAGGATGTTATAATTGTATTATCTGATTTGTAAATTTCCTACACAAATACCTGCTTAAAGTATTCACTCTTATTGTGGCATCTTCAGTTTCTCTCAAAGAATTGTTTCCTTAATTATAATTAAATAAGATTACACATCACACACTGTTTGCTTTGCGTCCCAGAACATGGAATTTCTTTATCATAACCCTCCACACACATTTACTGTGTAAATACATTGTACTGTAATATATGCTGTGTATTATATATGTAATAGCAATGCTTGCCAGGGAAGAAGTAGGACATCCTGATAGATGTAATAGTCATCTATTTGGGTTGGCCATATCACACTCTATCAAGCAACTTTCAGGCAGTGCTGGGAAATTAGCACAGCTAAGGATGATTCCCAGCATGCAGTTTGGATGCAGGAGGCTAATTAGGTTTAATGACAACGCAGCAGGTTGTTTCGTGCTAGCTGGCCTCTACCCAAGGATAGCGCTGGGCACGTTCAGGTTATTCATGGCCCTGGTGCTCGTGCTTCCTTGTTGCTGCATTGGCACATACCGGAGACCTTTGGGGCTAACCAGCACACGCCCTCAGATGTCTGTGTTACAGATTCTCTAATTAGCCTGTGCCCTGAGGGTAGAGACACAACACCGTTACCTTCTCAACACCCTGGAAAATTGCTTTGTCAGCTGTTTTGGAAGGTGCCCATTTTTTGGACTCACCAAAGCCACGGCAAAAGATTTCCTCGCTGTGATCAGAATGAGCTCCATTGCTTCACAGAAGTGAAAAAGACATCTATCCCAAAACATTCAATACACAACTAGTTGCATGACTAAAATATTAATTAACACTAAAACGTCTCCTTAGCTGCTCCAGCATTTCACCACACTTCTGAAGCCACCTTGTAGGTTTTTTATTTGCTCAAGGGATAGCATGCCCTGAAGAGTTCTTCTCTCCTTTCCCTTTTCACTGAGATGACTACTACATCTATCAAGAAAAATTGCTTAGAAGAGTTTATTGCCTCTGTAGTACAAGATACTTCCACCTCATGACGCAGCTGTCCATCATTCTTTCTACCTGGGTGTCAGGAGATCACATGAGACGGTGGATGACTCTGTCACTTCCACTACTCCTCTAAAATTACTTGATTATTATTTCTGTTCTGTATTTAATTACATTTCATTAGAATATTTTTGCCTTTAGGTTTCAGTCTTCCTTCTTTTGCTTACAGCTTTGTCAGCCCAAGTGATATGTATTTTTTATGAGGTATGTGTTATGAAAAACAATGCATAATGTATAAAGCAAAACCTTTTAGGACTCATGTTTAACTTGCTACAACTTTTGCATGCAGTCTACATGTAACATGAAAATAAAGTTATATGTTCTGAGGAGGAAATTGAAAAAAAAAAAAAATATACACTCCCTATTTGATAATTTGAAGGAACTTTGTCACAAAAATGAATGTAATATGATGTCAAAACTTGTATAATTAACTCATTCATAAGTAACTGTATAAATCCAGTTTAGCAATCCACCGCAAAGCAAAACCACTGTGCAATTATGCTGCAATTACAACTTAATTACATAGATATTACAGCATCTGCATTTTACTTATACTGTCTTTTTCCAAATTACAGTAATTAACGTCACAGCTTCTAAGTTTTACCTTGCATAACAATAAAGCACATGACCTGGCTAAGTGCAATTTTTCTGCTCTTACGTTTACTTCACATAAAAATCTTGCATAAAATACTTACATAGCATGGTTTCACTAACTAATTTCAATTGAGAATCCCTTAAAGACAATGCCTATATTCTGTAATAGTATGTTTATATTTTATAAGCAATACCTGTATGAAAATAAATGAATAACTACATATACATGTATGTTTATTTCTATAATCAAAGTTTGGCCATAAAATACTAAGAGGTGGAGGTCAATCTCTTCTGCCAAGTAACAGGACAAGGATAGAACAAGAGGAAATGGCCTCAAATTGTGCCAGGGGAGGTTCAGACTGGATATTAGGAAAAAATTTGACACTGCAAGGGTTATCAAGCATTGGAACAGGCTGCCCAGGGAAGTGGTTGAGGCACCATCCCTGGAGGTATTTAAAAGATGGGCAGACATAGCGCTTAGAGATATGGTTTAGTGATGGTTTTTGTCAGAGTTAGGTTGATGTTTGGACTCCATGATCTGTAAGGTCCCTTCCAACCTGGGAAATTCTATGATTCTGTGATTCTATATAATTTATCATCTGGGGTTAAGAAGATCTCTGGTCCAGTATTCTAGACTTTTTCTCCTTTATGAACAAAAACTAAGGTTTACTTTCATCTTTCCTAGCTTGAGAAACCTAAGATGGGATGAATTCCATTTTCTTGCTTCATTTTCTGTAGAGGGAACAACTTGACTAGGTTAAACTAGCTCGTACCTTGCAGGGGTAGTTTTCCTGGTGCTTGCTGACTTCCAAAGCTGGTGGGTGCCGAAAGACAGTTTTTTTTCCTCTGTATCAGCTTCTGTGCTCTTCTTTCCCATGGCCATTGGAACCTGACCCATGATCCAAGCAGTCTAACATGTCTGTGCAAGAAATGCGTATGTATAAGGGTTGTACAGGCTTTTTTATTCAGTGCATATTGTCTATATCTTGGGATTTTATACTGACGATGTAATAACAGAATTTGTATTTTTATTACTTTGCCAATTATATGAAACGTTACCCTTTATTCAAAAAGACATGTTTAAACATGTTCTGAAGCTTTATATTTTTTTGTTTCCTGATATACAAGCACAAGGTAAAGTGAAGTCCATGTCCTATTTTTAGAAAGGTTCATCCTTATTTTTCCTGTTATTATTCCCTAAATGTGCTAAGTGCTGTACGCAAAACAGAGTACAAGCCTTGTCTGGAAAGTGTTTATAGCCTAAACCAGAGATTATAGGTACGTCAAATGAAATACATGCATAGGAGAGGCTTAGGAAGAAGTGAAATAATCCTGGCTAACATGTTAACCATTATTTTCAGAACAAGCTTCACCTAAGTCTTAGCTTTATTATTATCAAAATCAGAACTTCAGTAGATATTTTAAAGTCATGATTTTTGCTTTAATGTCATGGATTTCCTTTTTCTAGAAGCAGTTTAAGATATCTTTGTTGAGCATCTGTTATATTGGACTATATACAACACTATAGCTCTTAAAAGTGTGTGTGTGTGGTGGGGTGGGTGGAGTGGAAAGGGAAACGATGCAAGAGGTTTTAAACCTGGATGTTGCCAGGAGGATCTGAAAGTCTAATCATGACATGCTCTACAACCTTTCATTTTATGAGCCTATTCGTTCACATCTAACCAATGATGCAATTTTAAATAATCAGATTAAGACATTTTGCCTCAGGAACGGGCAGTAATTCAAAGAATTGCAGACACAGTTATACCAGCAGTAATACCTGGTGATTTCCTGTCCCTCGTTATAACAAACTTCAATTTAAAGTTGGCATGTTTTGTCATAAAAAGGGAAATAAGAAAAAAAAAACCCAAACTGATATGTGTGTTTCACATCCATATATATAGCGCTACCAAGAAAGCAAACAAAGAAACTCTAGCACAAATGAGAAAACAATAACGTTAGGAAGATGAGGAAGGGAACTGTATTATGTATTTGTATTAGAGGAGTAGATGAGAAGATTCATTACATTTTTTTAGATGGCTGTATACGCTACGGTTTTCTCGATGCCCATCATGTTGCTAACTAACCATGAAATAATGTCATACCAGAAGCGAAAGTTTGTTCTTAAACCTTCATTCACCCATATCAATAAACCTGAGAAAGAGTTTTCCTGTAGAGAGAAGTACACTACAGCATAAATGGCTTTATGTGTTCTGTTTTGGTTTTGTTTGTTTTTGGTTTTTTTTTTTTATTCTTTCTCCTGGAGTTTTGATTTAATAGATATATCTTTTTCTTCTATGGTAAGCATATGGGATCTGATTAAAAATATGTTTATTCCTCTGTTCCCTGGAAATGCCAATGAATATCCCCCTCGTACATTACAAACATTTGGAATAATTATATTCATTACAGTACACATATAAGTTTGAATTCATATAACTAAACTGGTGATATAGCCTTTTAAACGCATCAAAACTGTGTTTATGTTAAGAAGGAAGAGGGACTGTTCAACTGACACAAAAAATATCTTGGCATAAATTGATAATTAATAAATTTAAGCTGGTAATTAAAAGATGATGTCTAGCCTTTAGAAGGGTGAGGTTCTGGACCTGTAGTGTCATCACTGAGCGAAATTAAATCAAGTTCAATATATTTCTAAAAGACATCAAAAAAAGGTTCTGCTTTTGATAGTGGGAGGGTGAAGTCAGTGAGCCAGAAGTTGTCCTCTTCTGTAACTCAGAAAGGTCAAAAGGGACTACCTTTTGCATTAGAAGCAAATTGCTATGATTCAGGAAAATAACTAACGGCCTAACTCTTATTACAAAAAAGTTAGTGAAAATGGTTTATGAGAAACAAGCTGAGCACATCTAAACTTGCCAGCTGAAGTAAATAGATTGACGGAAGTGTAAAAGATGCAGATGCAGAAACAATCTCTTGAGCACGATATGAGTATAAAGTTTCACCTTTATCAATTTTTTTCCCAGATAAATTCCCTGAAGTTTCTTGTTTCATTAGCATTTTATGACTAACCTACCTCTTAAGGATACGATACAAACCCATTAACACTCCTCTCTTGTTTTGCTTACACACAGGTTGTTTTAGAAACAGGTACAGCCTGAGTCAAAGACCTCTGAAATAAAAGGAATAACTTTCATTGCTTTCATTGAGCTTTGGCAAAAAATCCCTCCCTGTGGTTCCTGTTCTTGCACCATAAGATGCATAGTGGACAGATAGATATTTTCATTTTAACAGGGCTAGGTTTTAGTGAGCTTGCTGTGATCTGAAGTCAGATTTTGTATGCATTTTTACACCTACACTCGCATGTTTCCTATAGACTTAAACAATTGAAAGGTATAATTAGGGAATCTCACTATAAGACAGCCTGCAGTTCTGATATCCTCATCTTCTTATTCAGTATAACAGGAAGGAATGAATATAGAAAAATGTCACCATTTTATCATATCTATCACTGCCATAGCCAAACGTATCAGATCCCTGTAAATTTAGCCATCAATGTGCACATGGTAAATTGTTTCTATTAATAGACCATTGTGTATTTCCTCTTAAGTATTCCTGGAAAACATTTACTAGCTGCAGGTTTTGAATTAATCAATCAGCTTTTGTTTTTATAACACCATTCTGGAAAATTCACTCATAGCACTTTCAGTAATAGAGATGAGAAAAACGAATCCATACTCTCCATTTAAGATTAAAACATCTATCTTCTTGACTACGTTCATTGAAGACATTTTAGCTGTGCAAGTTCCAACAGTTTATACCTTTAGGAACTCTTTAACTTCAAAACTGACAAATATACATAGGAAGCAATAAAATATTGTATCCCGGTCACAAAGAAGAATATAGAGCCAGACAGACTTTTGATTTGACCCTATAAATCAATTTCATCATTTGGGAAAAGTAGAAAATATTTTAAAGTAATTTCTGCAGGCCACAGTGTGGCTGCTGAAGGGCAGCCGTGGGATTACTCACAGTTACTCATAGATGTCTGCAGTTGAGCTAGGCTCTTTTCAGGGTCATGAAGAGAAATAGGGTCTCTTATGGCTCAGGTCAGATTACCTGTTCTGGATGTGATGAGTCATGCCCATCAAGTGCTTGTTTCTCTCTCTTAATCATAAAAGGTGTTGAGCATGATTAGCCCTGTTCAGATACCTATGGAGACCTCTCTTGTTCACCAACAGGTAAACATCATGTTTTGGCATGGACTACAGCCCAACATGATAGTGAAACTTCAGTTAAATAACCAAATAGAAGGCAAATCTAATAAGCAACCCAGCAAATCCCACCTCAGACCTACACAGCAAGACATGAGTGATATGAGTTCGCGTATTTTAATAGTCGTGTATAATGCCATAAGAGTTTTGGAAGAAAATACTGCCATGAAACGGTGAAGTAGTAGCTGTATTCACCAACTTAAGTAAGATTTTGTCATCACTACAAATGTTATTTTCATCTTAATATATGAATATTAAAACTGGAAACTTACCCAAAGTACAGACAGGTGCCTAAATTCATTCAAAAGCTAGTTCCTCGGTAAAATGAGGCACTGAACAGTTTGAATGTAGACTGCATGCCAGGTTTCCTCAGATGGTTCATTGACCCCTATTCCTGCAAGTCATCCAGAGAAAATGATATTAGCACTTTGGGTATGTGTTGACAGCAGAACTAGAGCACCTGCCAAAGCACGCATACAACTGGGCAGCAGAAGTATGCAGAAGGACCAAACCAAAGATTTTCTCATTTGAGCAATACTCACAGAGAGCAAAATTTTGGGATCCAACTTGGAGTTCAAAACCATGAGGAATGGGAGGGGAAGGTTTCTTCTTCCATATAAAGTGAATTTTCTGCTTCTGTTCATCTCACTGTCTCCTTGGATGTTTTTCAAAATTTGCTCCTGTCCTGAACTGTGTCTCATTTCTCGTCCAAGCACCTTTGGCCCATGTAGTGTTGGCTTATTTGCATTGTATTTTCTGAGCCTCCCAATTACCTTGTGCCAATTCATTTGGGGGGGGTGTGTGTGTGATCCATCTGCCTTTTATACATGTGTTAGCACTTCTTCAGAGAATACTTCAGTAGCATCATACGTGTCCTACATTTGTTTTTGCAGGGAGACTGTTATCTTGTCCTACAGAATAAGTGCTTCTATTCTGAATATATTTGAAAAGTATTTTTATTAGTGAAAAAATCAGAGAGTGACAAGGTCACTTATCTCTTGCTGTCAGGATGCATCTAGGCTTTTATTTGCACATTTGCTGACAGGCTCTTTCTTCCTTTGGCAGGCTTAAAACTTACTCCTTTCATCTGTTCTCAAGGTAAATGAAAGTCTTATATGTAAACAAGGGTCTGTTGAAAGAGGCCTTCACTCACACCATGCTCTCCTGACCCGAGTTTGCTCATTTGGTAACAGTGGGATTCCAGTCATGTAATAGTACCTAAAAATTAGTCATCTAATGCTATCAGATAATCCACCTAGGCTCTTTTAGCAATCTAGGGATTTTCAGACTGTGAAAGGGGCCTTCCTTTCTTCTTTGTGAAACGTGGCACATACCCAACGTGGACATGTCTCTGGAATATTTTCTTTCCTGGTTTAGCTGGAGGACATGGCCTCAAGTTGCGCCAGGGGAGGTTTATACCGGATATTAGGAAAATTTTTTACACTGCAAGGGTTATCAAGCATTGGAACAGGCTGCCCAGGGAAGTGGTTGAGGCACCATCCCTGGAGGTATTTAAAAGATGGGCAGACATAGTGCTTAGAGATATGGTTTAGTGATGGTTTTTGTCAGAGTTAGGTTGATGTTTGGACTCGATGATCTGTAAGGTCCCTTCCAACCTGGGAAATTCTATGATTCTGTGATTCTATATCATGGTGCTTAGAGATATGGTGCTTAGAGATATGGTTTAGTGATGGTTTTTGTCAGTGTTGGGTTGACGGTTGGACTCAATGATCTGTAAGGTCCATTCCAACCTTGGCGATTCTGTGATTCTATGACATCAGTGACACAGCAATTGGAAACCTTTAACTCACTCTGCTGCACACTCTTCCCCAGAACCTTAACAACCAAGGTCCCAGCCCTAAGAGGAGAGAGTAAGCTCTTTCCTGTCTCTTCTGGAGGAGTCTGGCCATCACAGGGATTGCCAGTCCCAAATTCCTACCTTTCTCACTTCCTCCAACCCACCTCATCATTTCCCTGAGACCATGGCTTTAACTGCAGCAGCAAGTAAGACACACGAGGGGTTGCTGGCAGGGGCGGGAAAGAAGTTCGTAGTATCAGCAAAGCTCATTCTAGGTCAATCAGAGAGCCAGCAAGCTCTTTGCATGGTGACAATAAGAATTACATTGAGGACTCCTATAAAGGCTAAAGTAATGGCTCGACCCAGGAAAATAAAGCCTTCAGGACTCCATAAACTGAAATGTTTGCTTTCAATCACTCATATGTGCATTCGGAAACTCAAAGTTACATAGAAAACACAGATTGCAAAGTTGCAAAGGTGTCAGTATTTTTAGTATGTGTGCAGTAAACCACCAGAAAACTGCACAGATTTAAGTAAACTGCAGTTATCTCTGTCACAATGAAAAAAGAAGCTACTTATTTTTGACCAATACTAAAGGTATGACAGCATTAGCATGTAGCAAAGTATCTTATCATCCTAAGTACTTTTTATTGACAAGAGGGAATTTTGGGTTAATTACCTGATTTCTCAAAGCTCTTAGCTATCCACTTTCCAGCCAGTAAGTATTGAACGTTTGGTGATCTCTGATTTCTTACAGACTTGTCTTGCCATTGAGGTTGCTAGCCACTTACTGATGATTGTCCTGGGAACGTCCCAAGTTCCAACACAGCAGTGTGTTTTCTACTGCTTAAGGTTGTCGATAAATTTAACAGGTCTAGCAAGAAAAACACATCCTTGTTTGCCAGGCACAGGAAACACAGGGATGTTGTCAGATTGCCACCGTGGGATTTAATGGGTCAGATTGCCCTGAACATTCACTAGAATTTCATACTTCTAGCCTTCACCTTATAGAAGGCTCATTAGTGAAACCCTGCATATGCCTCAAGGGAATTTTAGTGTTTGAGGAGACAATATTCTTATAGGATACCAGAGAGATTTGCACAGGAAGCTAAATGACTTCAGAGGCAGCATAAACATTGCTTATATGCTGTGCTTTAATTATTTGCCTTTGATGGAGATTTTTGCTTCATTTCTTTAACAGCTTTTCCACATATTTTGTAAATACAGCTCTAGCTCTTGGGTAATCCTTCCAGGTGCAGGGAATAGTTTTATAAAAAATACAGGTGCACAGACATACAGTTCCATACATGCACCTTCCATTCCTCCTACAGCTTAAGGTAAGAGAAATGACCAGGGGAAAAATCCCAGTTTCCTTAGGAGACCCCTATCCTGGTTTTCTCCAGGAGAAACTGCTCAGCCCTGACGCTATTACCTTCACGGCTTGGGATAGCTTCACTCTACGTGAGGACCCTTTGCACAGTCAAAGCTGTAGATACTTTGCCCTCCTCTTTCCCATGGGCGATTTTGCAGCCCAAGGGGAATTTGTAGCCTGGTTTCCAACAACTGAAATAAATCATCGAGGCCAGAATTTGTAACTATTTAAGCCGATTTTTGCTTATCTTTCCACAGAGTGCTACAAGAAGCAACTGCGGTATTCAGTGTAACATATAAACAATGATTAAAGACTGATTAATAAATAAAATTGATTTAATAAGAAACAGAAGGAGGAGACTAAGGAGGATAGAGAGTAAAACAAAGAGCATGAGAGGGAACTCTCAGTCTATTGGGATTCATCACTGGCTCCTGTAGGGTTGATTTAGTTATCTTCAGACTTTTCCCATTTATCCAGTTATCTGGAATCGCACCAAACAACAGAGAAGCTCTTTTTCCAAGTCATACGTGATGACTTTTGAGGAGAGAATTTAAAATTCATTATGGGTGTAAAAACAAATCAAGCTGACAGAATGCTCAAATATACTGTGCTGCCTGGATTTATAATTGAAAAACCCTTTGCTGCATGAAATGAGTGAAATAGAGCAGATGAACTAGCAGACAAGCAGGAGATCAGAATTAAACAAATTTGTGTAAATAAATCCCACTTACTTATCAGATACCAGGAATTCATTTTCTCTGTATTTGGCCTTTCTGTCAGATAATGTGAGCAAATATTGGTTGGAAGTGGAGGGCAGAGGGCATCCAGATTGTTTCCTGTT
Source organism: Rynchops niger (assembly GCA_013400035.1). Taxonomy (NCBI): domain Eukaryota; kingdom Metazoa; phylum Chordata; class Aves; order Charadriiformes; family Laridae; genus Rynchops; species Rynchops niger. The sequence continues at coordinate 485,533 of VXBH01001008.1, forward strand.
ATTTATTTATTTTGTTTCACTTAAACAGGCCTCTCTTAAATTCTGGGATGCAAAGGAAGAACGAAAGGATGTGTCTGATCATGATTCATAATGCTGCGGGCTCCGTTCTCCTTTGGGGTGTTCTAAATCCACTATTTGGAGCTGAATTTAATTCTCAGATGGGCATCACCTGATGCAAAGTAGATGTCTGGCTTTGCCTAAGCATCACTATGAACAGCACCAGGGGGTTTTGGTTGGGAAAGTATTTACCTGGACATTTAACACCAGTTATACATCTAACCTTAACACACTTCAGCAAAAAATATAAATACTAGCTTAGTTTTGATCATATGCTTAAAGGTACGATTTCTTCTGCTGAGCAGTTATGTATTAAAGATTTAGATTGTTGCCGCTTTAACAAGAGCTTTGAAATGATTGGAGTGAACTGTTCCCCGTGTCCCCCAAAACCTCCTTGGTAATAAATACTAGATAAACAGTTGGGCTGGCCAAACTGGGTGATAATCCTTGGTATTTATGTATGCCACAGGGGCAATGTCTAGGAAGCAGGCTTGATTGGTAGCAGGAAGCCTGCTTTAGTGTTGAGGCAGTGGTCTGTGTAATTGTGAGCCATTTCTCACTGAATTTGATGAGACTTCACGCAGGCGAACAATCAAGCCACACCAATCTGCTATGACCAAGGAGCCAATAGGTACAGGTTAGTCCCACTGTACATGACACCTCTTCCAGCCCTTCCACCCTGTTGGTAGCATGAATAAACTCATATTGCCCTGGGGTCAATTGTCAAAATAAAGTAAGGAACGGGTTGGTTTGTTTTTTGGTTTTTTTTCTTTGGTTTTTTTTTTTTTTATATTTTTTTTTCCTCCCATAATCATTTAACCCAGATATTTTTCCAGGGATCCAACTAATTTGTCATTTTTTTGCTCACATCTACCATCTACCAATTTCTAGACCAAGGGGGGTCAAATGAATTTTATGAGCTTGGCAACATATTATCAGATGAGACAAGTCTGGAAGGTGGTTAAAAATATAAAAGAAATCTAATTAGAGCCTGTTTCTGAGCTCTTGGACTCAATGTAGGAAAACCAGTTGTGAGGAGAACAGAACATGAACATTTATGTCTGTCTGCTGAAAATTGTTATTTCAGAGGAAAAACTGACATTAAAAAGTGGATAAGACTTCAAATAATAGAGGGGTTTGTCTTTTTGGAGTTGATGATACACGAAATGCCGTGCAGTGGAGACTTTTATTTAGTGGTGTTTATCCATCGGTAGTAGCTGTGACATTGATATCTAAATGCCAGCGGTAATCACATATAATTTTTTTTCATTTGCCTGAGTCGTCTTGCCAGGAAGATGACAAAACTAAGTACTAGCGCTTATGTTACTAAACTGTAATCGTTCAACACCAACCATTTTGTAAATAGAAATACTAGCTACCAGTGGCCACTAGACTCAAAATTTATTTCCATTTTCATGGAGTATCACATCTATGAGGTGTGGAAAAACCTTAAGTTCAGCTTGGATAAACATCCAAAAGTTCAAAGGTATATCCAGACCTAAAGAGTCTGCAAAACAAACCAGAAGCTTGATTATTTCTGGTGCCTTCGTTAGCAACTGGAAAAGTAAAGTTCAAGTTGACCTTACAAAATAATTTGAAACCTTTGTACCTTTTGTCCTGAAATTTGGGTAAGGTTTTCAAAGAGAAAGTTTTCATAGCCATAAATCTTTATATCAATCCAATTTTAAAAGCCTATGCAGGGACACAATGCATCTTGCGCTTCTGCACTAAATTCCTCAAATGATACCTGCACAGTGATCAGTACTAACCTCAGAGAGGGTTCAAAGCTTTCTTTTATTAAAGGGCAAAATTTTGTGTTATACTGAGGTTAGAAATGGATTTTGCAGGGTGGAGGAAGGGAGAAGAAATGTTTACATCTTGTTAAATTTGGTATGATTATCATCCTTGTAAAAGGCTTGTTTAATAACCTGGGTATTCTCTGTTGATTCAGTATCACTCAACTAATCTAAGCACAAGATGGGACCTGAGGAAGTTCCACATCATCATTAACTTTGACTCCCTGGGTGCCTTCCCTAGTTCTTCTCTCTACCCAACTTTCCCAAATTATCTGTTTGGGAAATTACTTAATTGCCCGTCTCCCAAGAGTTCTGTGAGAACCATTTAATTAGTCTGTAAGGTGCTCTTGAAACTACCCATTTATTTCATTTTATTTATATTATGTCTGATTAATAAGTGCTCGAGGTACAAACTCTGTTCAAAGTCATTTGATTTATCTTTTTTTTTTTCTTCTTTCTTTCGTTTTTTTTTTTTTTTTTTTTTTTTTTTTTTTTTTTCTTTTCCCTTTCCAGCAGGCTGGGAGAAAAGGGAGGCAGTGACTAAAGAGCTCAGACTTTGGATGTAGCACCTTTCAATAGTTGTCAGTGCCTGCTTTTACTCCCCAGTCAACCATTCCCTTGACTAAGTGACAGAAAAGGTCTATTTCCCAGTTCCGGAGCTAGATGATGATGATGGTAATTTCATTATATTTTCTCCATTAGTTTCAACTTATCCTTTTAATTAAAATGTAAAGGAATGACAGATCCCCCATGCTCGCTCTAAGTCTTTACTGAAAGTTCAACATCCCAAGTGGGACTTGAACACACATTATCACAGAGCAAAAGTTCAAAGCACTAAAATGGGAAACATTAATGTGTCAAGCAAGTAAGCTAGCACTTACCAGGATCAATTTTCCACTTAGGCAGCCTTTGCCCAATTGTGCTAACTCCCACTGAATCTATACCCACTAATGGATCAAAGCTGAGAGGCTAGGAATTCTGAAGTCATCAATTCCCAAAGCTCATTAATGTTACAATTGCACCCACTAGCATTGCTATGAGAGGGAGATCTTTACAGGTTTGTTTTAATAAAGTTGGGTTTGGTTTTTCTTCTTTTTGTGGGGGGAGGATTTTTGATGCAATATGAATGTTTACCATCTCAATAATTTAAATTGACTTGCAGATTGGCTGATTATTATTTATTCAATATTCAATAATTTTTCTTGGGTGATCAATGAAATACTAAGGTGCTATAGCATTAATAAAAACAAGGACAAAAACGTGTGATATTCCATACTGAAAAGACTTTTTCTCATTGGCATGTGTTCTACTTGACTGGGACTATAACTCTGGATGAAGGAGACCATCACAACTCAGTCATTAAATTGTCTTTCTACTCCCACATATATAAGCAAAATCTTCAGAACATAAGAAAGCATGACATTATAGCTTCAGCTTGTTCTTTTAAAACTGATATTAACTTTAGAAATATAGAAAACCACTTTCAATGTATGGCATGAGGACAATGAAAAAATAACACTGAATTTGTCCTGGTAATTGAAAAAAAAAAAAAAGTATTTGACGATCCTTTTCAATTTTTCTTCTCTTTCTTGCTTGTCATTGCTTGGTTTTAAGGGGTGAGCCTAATGGATATTCCCTCAGTTAAACCACTGTAACGTCCTCAGCCTTAAAATTCCTGCATTGATGCAATTAAGTTGGAACAAAATTAACAGTTCGGTGGAGGCACAACAACATTAACAGCAGAATTCTAGATAATGACTGTAAATCTCGTTGCTGCAACTGTCCTCTTGAGTTGTCTACCACTGACTGAAGTGCTGCAATGTGGAGACCAGTATATTGCAAGAGCATCTTTCACATTTTGATATTATCTGGTAGCTCAACTGACTCTACAGCATGAGTTAGATATGAACGTGTAAACTATACAACCTACATTGCACAGGAAAAATAAAATGTAATTTTGCTATTGATAAGGAGTCCTTTAAAGGTTTGGTTAAAAAAAAGGTCTATTTCTTTGAAAGATTTTCTTAACCTTGAGACAAAATTTCCTGTTGGGTGAAAAATCAGTTATTCCAGGAAGAAATCTACACATGAAATACATCCAGTTTTGCAATAGGTTCACACTTCTAGCCTGTGAAATGCACTAAACCTCAAATTACAAAATAGCTACCTTTCAAATACTGGATACTGAAGTAAATTCTGCAGCAAAGCTTCTGTTTTTATTAAAATACCAGATTCACATTGTTACACATTATAAAATACATAGCCTTGCCATGGAAAATAGGAAGAGCTTGAAAAATACTTGTAAGAAACTCTCTGAGGAGAACTGCATTGCCTGAAGTATCTTTGGAAATAATATGGATTACACAGCAAACATCGGGAAACCACATTGTTCTTACTCCTTGCTGCGTGGATGTACAGGGGAAACAGTATGATTTAATTATTCACACAATAATTTAAAAAACCCTGATAGGTGTAATGTTGATGCACTGTAAACCACTGACAAAATAATAGAAGGAAGGATTTGATCTGCATGCATTACAATTGAATATCTCTCTATGTAATAATTCACAACATTCAGAGGTTAACTAAAGAGAAATGAACATCTTTCTGTTGTCAAGGTTGAGTTGGTTTCTCATTACGAGCCGTATTCTAACAATCACACGAATATAATCAGTTGTAGGGGAAGCTGGTAGTGATCAGTACGTTTAGGTTGCCTAAGACATCTCATTATGAGGTATTCCAGTGACTTTTTTCCCTCCGAGAAGCAGTAAGACCATTGTCAATTAACTGTCACATAGATGTTTTTCACATGAGCACATATGGGGGGCCCCCACCTCATTTAGTGAATTGAGACACAGAATTAGTTTGCAAGGGCAATCATCAATAGTTGCTCAGTATTGCAGCCATAATAACATTTTTGTAACCTTGTTTATTTTCCCCTTAGATAACATCTAATACACACCATTCTAATACCTGTTATCAGTTTATATAAAAATGACAGAGTAGATTTTTTTTTTCCCTTTAAACCCAAAAAGCTGCCTCTTTTTTCTGATACTATTCATTGTTCTTACCTTTTGGCATTTTTTTTTTTAAACCATGTAATGAAAAATGTCAATGGAAATTTAAATCACAAAATCCATAAAGTTCTCTCTGACAAGTCAAACTAAGAGTCTAGTGGTGGTTGTGCCTACATGTGGCATTAGTTTCTCTGCAGTAGATGCTGAATTGACAACTGATAAATATCAGAATCGTATCTAAATCGTCTCTATATGGCCTTAACTTGGTGTTCAGTGGTGATGAGGGAAATTGCGGGCAAAATACACTCAAGATAAACCAGGATGAAGTCTATCTCCCTGGCAGTCAGGGTTGTGCTCTTCACACACCAAGCAGGATCTTATAATTTCCTCTTCAAGAATATTTGCTCAATATAGGATGGACTGAGTCAATACTGCCAGCTGGATGGTTAATTTGAAGGAACTGGAGGAAAGGAGCACTGAAATACATCCAAACCCACAAATGACTTCCCTTGGTGTGCCATGGAAAGAAAGGCACAATTCACCCCAAGTCACCCTTGTCAGAAAACCAAAACCTGCAGAACAATACTCTTACCTGGGTCATCTAATGATCAATAAATCCCCTTAATACGTACAGCAGCATTTGGGATGGATGGTTTGGATTATGTGACCTTTTTGCATTTCCTTAAGGAACTCACACAAAAATAAAAGTTCAATATTGTTACGAAGCAGAATCAGATGCTGATGTCTGAAAAAAAAAAAAAAAAAAAAAAAAAAAAAAAAAAAAAAAAAAAAAACACAACAAAAAAAACCNAACCCCCAACAATTTGTATGTATATCTTAAATTTTATTCCGATCTGTCACCTAGTAATTTTTTTATTTTCCATTTTCTTACAACATACTAATAGAACTAGCTTGTTCCAGACAAAGAGGTCTGTCACCCTCAAGCTAGAATGATTTCATCTTTCTTTTTGTTTCAAGGAATGTCCTGGAGATAATCACCATAAAATTAAAAACAGTGTATGTGTATGTGTGTATGTGTAGCAGGGATGGTGGTAGAACCCAATTTAAAACAAAAAATATCTGTAGGGTTTTAGCTGTAAAAAATGCTTATCAAAAATCTGGATTTCAATACATTTCATGGTTATATTTTTTCCTTTTTGTAAGGAGAGCTTTCCATAAGTATGCATTGCTATAAGCAAACTATGAAAAACTGTTACAGTTTGTGGGAATATTAAAAATATTTACCATTCAGGTGGTGGATAAGTTTCCAACAAAATTACTTGCACATTTCCATCACTGTTGAAAGAGAAAGTCCAGTAGGGATCAGTCTAACTCTTTATTGATATCATGGTACTTCAGCAACCTCCCCAGTGCCCTCACTTTTCAGTTATGTAGCACCTGCCTCTGGTGTCTTTCTACAATTTTGTCACTACATTTTGTCGTTCCTGTTGTTTCAAATGCTCTTTGCATCACACTCTGCTTTTCCATCCATTTGCAAACCACATCTGAAAACTTTTCTTCTTCACTAGTTATCTCTTGTCCTTTTGCTCGCTCTTTTCAGTTGCTATTATTTGGATCTCTAAGGTGTATATTACAACTTCAAAAAGCCTTTCAAGACATAGTTTGAAAAATAGTCTACAACATGAATCATGACAGTACTGCATAGTATTACTTTTAATAATTAATTTGCATGTAGTTCTGGGCTTTCTGGATTTTTCCAAGACTGGCAGAACAATATCAGGTTCAAGTTGTCCATTGATCATTTTTTTTCTCATAGCAATAGAAAAAGGATTCATAGGAGACAGAAAATCTCAGTTTTCTAGTGATGTTTCATAATTTAACATTTAATACCTTTCAACAGAGGAAAGGTTTCCTTTTTACTCAAGCAAAGGTAAGCAGTTTCTCTTGATGGTGTTAGATACGAGGATGATAAAGACAGCCAAATTGCTTAGCTATTGAACAGATTAAGTCATGTGCCTTGGTCAGATAGTTGGTGTGATAAAGTAACACTCAAAGGAAAGGAGGGCGTGTAGCAATGTAAAAGCTCAACTCATTTTTCGAGATGCAGAACTTTATGACCAAACTTGGAGATTAACACAAATCTACAGAAAACCTAAACTAGGCATCGTCACCTGCCTCTGTTTTTATCTTGTTTATCTGTAGATTTAATTCCCATATAGTATCTAGCCTTAGTCTGACATAGGCTGACATTTACACACTACATGAATGAATGCCCTAGGAGGGTTGCAAGAGTTTATAGACCATGCATGGACCCAGATGTAAAGCTGACCCAAGCCACTGTAGCAAGAGGTGGATGAAATAATTGAGGTACAGGGCGTCTGAGTATAGACAGCACTTTAAGAATCTCACTATATTACTGCAAAACCAGACTCAGCACTATGTCACCTCTACGTAGACCCATTGCCATTTCATATGTCTTTGAAGGACTTCAGAGAAGGTCTGAGGAGCCAGTGAAGCCCTAAGAGGCACCTTAAATAAGGGAATGAAACCTTAAATAAGGGGGAATGAAAACGAGCCTGGTTTGTTGTTGGGTTTTTCCCCTCAAAAGTCCTGGGGGAAATGTATTTAACATTTCTTTTCTAATGTTCTTTTTATGTGTTCTCAATTTTTAAAATCTATCTCTAGCAAATAAGTGAAAGCAAATAAATGAAGAGGAGGAGAGTGAAATCTGGTAACGAAAAGAAAGCAGAGTATGATAATCAACACAGAAATACTAGACATGGGCAGAAAAAAAAATAATATTTTTTGGATCTCTTCAAAATTGTTGAACGCACTTTGAAATCACCACCTCAAAACAATTTAAGGAAGACTTGAAAGACAGTCATGCAAACACGTAGACCTACAGACGAGCACACATAGGCACGTACATATCCTATTAGGACTGAAGAAGCTTTGGAACCAAGCTAAAAATGCATGATGTGGAGCACGTTAAAATGTAAAAATAAACTGCTGATGTAGACATGTTCTGATGAAGAACATTTTATTAACAATTTACAATCAGGAATGTTTATGAAAATGCGTGGAAATTACTTTATTTTTTTCTTTTCTTTTTCTTTTTCTTTTTCTTTTTCTTTTTCTTTTTCTTTTTCTTTTTCTTTTTCTTTTTCTTTTTCTTTTTCTTTTTCTTTTTCTTTTTCTTTTTCTTTCTCTTTTTCTTTTTCTTTTTCTTTTTCTTTTTCTTTCTCTTTCTCTTTTTCTTTTTCTTTTTCTTTTTCTTTTTCTTTTTCTTTCTCTTTTTCGTTTTCTTTCTCTTTCTCTTTCTCTTTCTCTTTTTCTTTCTCTTTTTCTTTCTCTTTTTCTTTCTCTTTTTCTTTTTCTTTTTCTTTTTCTTTTTTCTTGAAAATAAGGTTTAACGTTGAATACATGATTATAAGATAATTCAAAGAAAAGATCTGGCATGGAAGATTTGCCCTTATCTGTCGAGAAAACACATAAAAGAACTGTAACTCCAGAGAATCAATTGGATTGAGCTCATAGATAGTGTTTTAAGGCCTAATAGCAGGGGACTGCAAGAGACCAACATGATGGGAAAGGCAGGAGAATGAAATAGTATATGATCAGATAAGTGAGACAGGTAAGATTGTGATTATGGGTGATTTTAGCCTCCCTAATAATTAGGGAGAAACCTTTGAGATATTGGCTGATGGCATGTGGGATTGACATAACAAATTATTATTTCCTGAAGCAATACATCAAGGACTCTGCTAACAATATTTTATTTCTGTATTTGGTGTTATTCAGTGTCCAAGATATTAATAAGCGTATATGAAACTGCTCATCCATTTGACCTAGTGCAGAAAATATAAATTATGGGATATTTTCTGAAAACTATTACCAGACTTTCAGCAGATTCTGAACAATAAAATAAGATTTTTTGGGAAAGGATTAAATGGGAGAGTATGTCAGCACAATTTGCTCCTGGAAAACAAAGATCTAACAATAATTCTTAGTGTGTTTTCAGTCCCAGCATAAGAGCCTTTACAGAGCCTGATTCCAGAGTTCCTTTTACCTTGTATTGCACTTCTCAGTCTGTGGAGCCTTTGATGCTCTGAAATTTGAATGTTAAGCTAAAACCTTCTCACTCATTTGAACTTACTCTAGAAATGAATCTGGGTCGACACAGGGAAAGAGCTGAATGTAGGATCACAGAATTGTTGGAAAGTACCTTAGAACGTCCATGATACATTCATTAATGACCTGGATTGAAGGACAAGTTGCACCCTTGGCATGTTTGGTGATGAATCAAAGCTGGGAGGAGAAGTTATATACCAGATGGAGTGACACCAGTCAGAGGGACTTTGACAGGTTGAAGTAGTAGGCAAAAAAAAAATCTTATGAAGGTCAACAAAGAAAATGCCAAGTCCATCCCTTACTAAAGAGAGTCACGTAGAGCAGGATACGCAAGGCTGTGTCTAGTTGTCTTTTGGATGTCTCAAAGAATAAAGAATCTACAACCAATTCCAGTGGTTATCTCCATCATAGTAAAAATGTCGAGAACTGGATGTATCCCAAAAGATGTCTATCAATAGGGCTACGCATAGGAGAAAGGTCACCTCCCTCTACCTGCAACGCTCCTTCTGGTACATCCCAGGAGGCTCTTGTGCTTTCTTTCCCACAAGAGCTCATTGCTGCCTCATGCTTAACTTGGTAAATATCAGTACCACCAAGTACCACTTCTGCAAAGCTGCTCTCCAGCCACTTGGCTCCCGGCCTGTCCTGGTACCTAGTGTTTTTCTGCCCAAGGGGTTGGACTTGGCATTTCCTTTGTTGACCTTCATGAGACTATATGCACAGCCTACAGCACAGCAGCCCACAGCAAGTCATTTATTTGTGCCGCAAAGAAGCAGTTCTCATCTATTCATTTTTCCTTTTTATTTTTTTTAAAGCAGTGCGAACTTATGTTTCACACACATACAAACAAACAAGTTAAAATTGTTTATCTCTACCTTAATGTTAGTTTGATTATTTCGTAGTTTCATCTGAGGTATACTGCCTACTTTCTGTGAATTTTCACATCAAACTTTCACATCATATTTCCATATCAAACTTTCATGAGCTGAAAGTGTTAAAGTATTTGTCTACTGCACTTAATGCTTCTTCCCTACATAAGGTCTAGTTTTCATCCAGCATTCTTTCACAGCATAGAAATTTATCCCTCCCCAAACACATAACCTCATAGGGTTTCAAAACACCTCATAGGGTATGAACAGGTAATCAGGAAGGGGGACAGCTGTAATGGGAGGTTTTGTTTCAATTCTGAGACTGCCTGGAATGTGTCTAGAGCACAAGTCTTCTGAGAAGCAGCTGAGGGAACTGGGGTGGTTCAGCGTGGAGAAAAGGAGGCTGAGAGGAGACCTTCTCGCTCTCTACAACTACCTGAAAGGAGGGGGTAGTGAGGTAGGGGTTGGTTTCTTCTCACAAGTAAGAAGTGATAGGACAAGAGGAAATGGCCTCAAGTTGCACCAGGGGAGGTTTAGGATGGATATTAGGAAAAGTTTCTTCATGGAAAGGGTTATTAAGCATTGGACCAGGCTGCCCAGGGAAGTAGTTGAGTCACCATCCCTGGAAGCATTTAAAAGACATGCAGATGTAGTGCCAAGGGACATGGCTTAATGGTGGACTTGTCAGTGTTAGGTTAACAGTTGGGCTTGATGATCTTAAGGGTCTTTCCAACCTAAATGATTGTATGATTCTGTTTTCTCCTAAATGACTACCTCATGCCCAACACATATCACAGAAAACTGACCTGGGCATCAACTTCCAGGATGTTTCCAAGACATTGGTCTGCTCTCCAGTGTCAACAGTGAAAGCATTCCAGCCTTTCTTCACCCCAGTTATCCTGTGCTACACGATCCTTTAGAAAACAATTGTGAAAAAGGTTTACTTCATTTTGGAAATCTATTACTTTTGAGCCTCTTCTGGTCATTTGAAGCCAAAACATGGTATAAAGCATGAATGCACTCCTGTTGCACTGCCGTACAAAATATTCCCCTTCACAGCTACAAGGAGTCACAGTTTAGTAGTCCTGTTAACCTCCCCAAAGGATGCAGTCAATACCCGTATCATATGGGGCATGACATTTTAATTTTCAAGAAACTGTGGGTGTAGACTCACTTCACAGAATCTTAACACAAAGCAGCTGGATTGAAGATGGGATAAAACAGTGGATGCTTGATGTACATAATAAGAATTTTTGTAAAATGGACTGTGTCAAACTGGGAGAATGGTGACTGTGTGGGTGATTCCCTAGGGGTTTTATTGCCTCTTCTGACTATTTTAGTATCTGCGAATCCTAAATCTATAAAAGATTTGAACACCAATAATCCCCAAATATATAACTTGAAATAAATTTTAAAATTCTGATTTTATATGTGTGTATATGTATAAATAGATGCATTGTTGTATGAGAAATCGACAGAAAATTTAGACTTTTTACGGTTGCTCTCTCCCTTTCCTGACTGCCATTATTACAAAATTATGTAATTTGGTTCCAATGTGCAGTACTAATAATTAAGAAGAGAATGCATGGAGTGATGCACATTATCTTCCTGTCTTGTGCAACATGGCATACTGCTTAGTCCTTGAGTTCCCTTATTGCCTGTGCATGCTGGAAATAATTGTTTCCAGAAGATAGACTAGAAATTGGAAGAGGTCAAGTCTTCCCTTACTGTTGAGGTGGAGTTTTCCCAACTCACCAAGGTAATTTTTTACAGTATTTACATAGTATGTGCATATACCTATTTACAATATGAAGTTGAGAATAATTAATTTATATACTGTTTATATAAGTACTTGTATTTCTGTACAAGGATCAAGTATATAAATGTGTGCATATCTATCTATAAATCCATATGATTTTGTTCTCCTGTTAGGACATAGTAATTTTTGTATGCTGCTTTTTTCTATCTTGCTCAGTTTATCATCTTACACGTGCATGAATGGGAAGAAACCATAGGGACAAGACAGAAAGAGAAATATGTAAGAACTGTTGTTCACAGGTGAAGCTGTAAAATTGTAGTGAAAAACTAGATGATAAGCAATGAAGGCCATGGGGTGAGCCACAGTATGACAATAATCTCAGTCAAGAGTTGCAATGAAATATTTTGAACCTGCAACAATTATGCTTTAATTATATTAATTGACACACGCCAAAAGCAATTTAAATATATTCTACTTAAATATAAACTATGTTTATATGATGATGAATATGCCTATAAAATTAATGAATCATGAAGACATGTATTAACCGATGCAAAACACGTAACATCCTTGTTTTGTGCTATTTCCTCCCTTTGGTTCTCCCCATTTCTTGTTTCTGTTTTATCGTTGTCTTGTTCTTAGGTTTTCAACTTAAAATACTTATTCATTGACCTTGAAAACAGTTACATATGTGCTGAATCTCAGCAGGGCTACTGAGGGCACAGAAGGTTAAGTATGTTCAGGTGTTTGCAGTCCCGAGTGAATGATACTTACCCAAAAAAGGAATTATTTATCATGATACACTGGTACAGGTTTTTTCTGTGGAGTACATTCAACAATGCTTTGACCAACACAACATTAAGTAATCTTTGTGACAATCCTTGTAATAATCCTTGCAACAGGACTCCTATTATATATGTTGGTAAAGAGGATGCTTCTGACTCACCAGTGGAAATATTTTCTCTTATTCAGCCTAAACGTGAATAAAGAAAAACCTCACATGTTAAGTTCAGGCTTCTAAAGCCTCAGATCACTTTATATCACTAGGGAAGAGTCATTTCGTTTTAACAATATAAGAACATAGTATTTGATTTTCCCATTATGATACATATCATCCTCAATAGATCATTTTCAGTAGGACATCCTCATTCATTTACTTCTTTCTTTCTTTCTTTCACTTAATTTTTTTTTTTTNCTCATCACAATCTCTCTGGGTGCACATGTAAATTATTAAGAACAATGAGTAATGGTTGACTGATGTTAAACTAAATTGCACTATACAATATAGCCCTCGCCCAATGACCTGCTTCTCCCCTAAGGGAAAAGCCTCAATCAGGGGGTTTTCAATGTGCCCGGGGGAACTATAAGTTTAGCCTATACTGACCTTTACGGAGGGGGAAAAAAAAAACAAAACCAAAATAAAAGAACTTCCATGAAAATTGGTCTCAGCCATTGTGAGGTTTCGGTTAATATGTGAAATGTGAAAATAATTTCACTTATTGTTGAGTTCTCAGAGTAGAAGTGCCTGCAGAGAAGGTAGGTGTCTAAGCTGCCATCATAGTCAGTGGAGATCTAGTCAGTAGACTCCAGAGAGTGGTTTATCTCTTCATAAACTAAACACCCAATCCTCAATTTGGTTGCTTAAATGTAGGCCCTTTAAGATACTCTAAGCTATTCAAGGCATATAGAGAGGTGACAGCTGTGATGAAGAACACAGAGGAGACCCCTGCCTTTCTGGACCTGCAGCAGGAGGTCACATGGGACACCCCAGGTACTGTTGCCTATGATAAGGCAATGGAATCAAGCCCCTGCTAGTAGGTCAGCTGCATCCCTCTCTGGACTCTATTAACTGTATTGATTGTCTCGCCACTGACTAAAATGTGGGAATAAAACTAGGAATTAGGGGTTTAGGAATTGCTTTATAGACACTTGAGCTTAAGTGAGATGAGTCCCACCCCAGTCCTTAAAACAAACACTGTCACATTTGGACTTGACCTGAAGGGTGTGGAAACAAAAGTCGTCATGTCAGTCTCAATATAGAAAGAGATTCTGTCCATCATGGTTGAGCCTGAGACGGTGAAGTACTTACAACTTCTTGAACATTGAATAAAATGGGACATGAATAGGCGTCTTTCATGTTTCTAAAGCCTATTAAACCCAAATAAATATTTGAGTTTCAGATTTTAAAGTTCTGTGTTTTGTATCTGAAAACCTATTTAATCTTAAACAAATACATGTAGTATTGTTCCCATGATGAATTGCTCACAGCAAGTGAATTACATTCTCTGTTTCCCGTGGTTGTGCTCTCAGCAGCAACATTTAGTTGTTAGTATATTTTAAAATTAAATTCTAACAACATAAATCTTTATTAACATATGGTAGAGTCCTTGGTCTAAGCCTGAATACCAACCTTTCTGAGCAGTAGCTCCAAACTGTAAACTTAGTAAGGAGTAATGCTGATGATCCCGACTTCAGCATTTCTGAGTAGTTTCTCTTCTTGTTGATCCTCCCATCTCTAATCGGGCCATCGAAACGTCATCAAGTGCACTGAACAGATCTGCTGCTTTCCTGCACTTACCACTGAAGTATTCAGTTGTTTCTGTATATAAAAAACAAACAAAAAAACCCCAACCAAACAAAAAACCCCACACAAACCCAAAACCAACAAAAAAGCAATGGGAAGATTATTTTCAGTCTGATGTCTTATCACATCTAAGAGTAGATCATCTTCTGTACAGCCACTGGCTGATGAATGGTTTCAAGACAAGAAAAACATGTATTCTGGCTTTCTGTCTTTTCAGAAACCTAAGAAAATTGCTGTACTGCTACTGTGTACGATGTCCTTACCTTTCTGTCACTGCCTGAAGAGATTCATACGAGAAGTCATTATTGTCTATTTGTCTCTCAAAAATACAACAGCAACAGAAATAATTTTGGATCCTGTGTTTTGATTTTTTTAATGAACAACTTCACAAAAAACGATGCCTATAAAGTCGCAGAGGCACTATCCCAGATTAGTAGAGTTCCAATACATGCAGAAGGGAACACCAATAATCACTGTATCTCTCCATAGCCCCAGGGTAGAGTCATACTGACCTGTTATCATCTGATAACATTCTATCACTCTTTTGAAAACTGATGTGATAGGAATTCTGCTGCCATCCCTGGGTATTCCAGCGCTTAATTATTCTTACCATTAAAAAGACTTCTTCCCACTACCTGCCTGGATCTCCTCCCCTGCAGTTTAAACCCGTTGCAACTATTTTCTACCCAATAGGCTCATGAAATATTTTATTCTTCCTTTCTCTGTAGAGTCTTTAAAATATTTGAAGAACATTATTGTGTCTCCGTGCGGGTTTTCCTTACATAGACTCAACCATGATGATTTTTGTAAACTTTCCTATGGGTCAAGGTTTTTATTCCTTTAATTTGTTTTTCTCTTCTGGATCCCATCTAAGTTTTTTGTTTGCTTGTTTTCTTGTAACACAGTGCTCACAACTAGATATACCAGACCGGTGCAGCTTCATGGCAGTTGACTGTAACTGAAGGTTGTTTCATGTCATTAAACTACAGTATTGCTGTTTATCACTTTGGGCTGAAGTTATATTTTTTTTTCCGTGTGTGTGTATGTGTGTGTGACAGCATACCATTATACTTAGCAATCTTTCTTAATCTCCGGTTCCTTTTCTGGTGAGCTGTTTTCTACCCAAACTTTTCCCACTTTGTATTTGGGCATGTGGTGCCTAAATTAAAACGCATCGGCGATATGTAGGTAGTTGAAACTCAAAGCCCTGGAAGAAGAAGACAAACCAAAACAAAGTGATTTTCCGTGCTAACATGTATTCTGAGATAACAGAAGGTAAATACTGTGATCAAACTACGTATGAATAATGCATACATCTGTACCTTTAATACTCTCAAAAGATTTTCCTTTTCCAAAAACAGGGGGATTTTTATACCTTTTTTTATTCTTATTTATCTGATTGATTTCACTGAATTTCCAAATATATTCTATTTTTCCAATATTTCCTTTGATTTTTAGAAATATCCAACTTACATTCATAGTTAGAATGTATACAGTCAGTGTGATAACTAGTAGATTAGGGCTCCTTTCAGTGAATATTTGCTTTCTTCTTTCCTTGCTTTTTAATGCTCTCTGGGACAAAAAAAAAAAAAAAAANNNAAAAAAAAAAAAAAAAAAAAAAAAAAAAAAAAATGTTGTATGAAAGGAAGAATTTCATAGAAATGTACAACAATAAAGCATCTCTTAGGTTCTCTCAGGCAAGCTCATGAGTTCTCTCCTTACAGTAATAAAAATCCAGTTTAAAGCAGCTGTGTCTTCTTTATGTACCAGGATGGAGAACTTTCAAAAAACTGTTGACAACCCTTTCAAAAATATCAGAATAAAATTACTAAACCCTTAATAACTTCAGTCCTAAGAATTTAAGTTTTATCTCCCTCATCTTTGCATATTAAACTGAGAGATCATAATTTGAATAAATTCTGAGTTTTAGAGGTCAATGTCAGTCTTCAAATTTGAGATGGCTTAAATGTCAAAACGTGCTAATGATAATACTTGCAATTTATTCTAGGCCTAATTAATATTATCACGAATGTGTGGAGCTGCCAGTATTGCTTACTGAAAAACAGGTATAACAGTCTAAGACTTTATTTCATGTCTCTTAACCTCAGGCTTCAATTTTTCAGCAGTTTGTTTCAGAGTGAATCTGTGTTTCACATATTTCTTTAGCAATGTTTTTGATTTTTTTTTCTTTTTTTTTTCTTTTGCCTTTCTGTTTTTTTTTTTGTTTTGTTTTGTTTTGTTTTGTTTTATTGGAATAACCAGTGTTGTCAACTCCACCTGTATTTTTCATTACTCTCACAATACTTGATCTTCTTTATGAGAAGCTGAGGTCTAAAATGTTCAATTTGTCAATATTTTTCCCTATCCTTGAATGACTACATTTTTGAACCTTAGGGTTTCTGAGAAAAACTTAAAATCCAACATTCTTATGTCAACCATACCATTTCTTTTTTATTTTTTTCTTTTCTTATTTAACAGTGGGCATAGACAATGATATAGGAGCAGTAGTTAAAGATGGTCCTTTAATGCTTATGTACCACAAATGGCAAAGTAAATAACAATATGGATAAATAGAAGTTATTTGAAGGGCCTCTGTCCAGCCTTCCCATGTAGATGAATTATACAGAATATTGTGGCATACTGTATGAGACCTTTTGACTGTTAAACTATAATGGCTGAAATGGTTACATCATAGGTTTCTTCCTGGCAAATACTTTTCTTGTCCTCGACTACCCTAAACCTAAACTTAAAAATAGCACATTATTGACTAAACAAAAATACTGAGAGCAATTTCAGAGCTAGCAAATGTCACTTTTCAAATAGCATAGTAAAAAAAATGCCTTGATTAAGGGTGAAATTTGCCCCCTGCAGATCTGAAGGCATGTGCACCACTCGAGTCCCATTTAAATCCTCCAAATGGAAGTTAAGTGGTGAACTCCACTCCAAGTACAGATTTTAAATGTTCTTCATTACATAAAACCTCTAGTTCTTAAACTTTGTTTTCAAAAAGTACTAGCGGTTTTCAGAATGGTACGTTTTTCATTGTGTCTAAATATTATTTTCAGGCCTTTATCTCCAATGGATTTTGTTAATAAAGAAAATAATAGAGCCCCGGGAAATGGTGATGTGACTGTGATAGACTTAGTTCAGTAAAGCTTCTGCTGTTAATTAAGAAACTTTCATCTTTGAAGTGCAGTAAAAAAAAATTTTTATTAATAAAGGTGTGTTAGGTCAGTAATAAAGGAGATTTCCCTTTGAACATTATATCTAATCAATCCAGAGAGAATTAAGACAATTATATTTTAACAGAAACATGTAAGGCAAGGATCAACAAGGGGGATGGAGTGAGACTTTGGTATTAATTACAAAACTGTTTTAGGAAATAATCAATCCTTTGTTAATCAGGGCAGGTATATGAAATGACAAAGAAATTATTTATCAAGCCACAGGGGTGAAAATCATAGACCAGAGATTACGGGGATAAGTCTCTGAATTGTAAAGCAATCATATGGGCCTTTCTTTGCATTTTAGGTTGTATTTCTAATGGTATTCTATTCCAAATACCATTAATTAGCTTAGAAGGGAAACACTAAATGTTATAAACCATAAGAGACACATGAATTAGACCATTTCATTTTTCAGTGTTCCAGTTAGACTCTTGGAACACATGATTATTATTTTTGCAGTCTTAACTTCTGAATATATTTAATTTGATTTGAGGGACAGAATACATTTAGTCTCCTCAGACGTTTTTGCAGTAAATCCATACAACATTGTTGAAAACAGAGCCACCTGAAAAATTATTGTAAATATCATCAAAAATAGAACAAACCAACCAGATCATGTACTAAAATAAATCTGAATTACAGTATTTGTTCGCAGTCATTTGAATAATTTATTTTCATTTCAGTGGATTTTGATGATACCCTCAGTTCACTGACCACACCACCCAAGAGAAAGAAAACATAACGATAAAAAAATGCAAGAATCAGGGATAGTACTAAACATATCAGTTATTTCTTCTTACACAGGACACTCTCATTTCCAAATCTGACAAATTCCTTAGACGCAACTCTGCTTCCTAACTTATGATTCAAGTAAATTGTGAAATAGGAAATAAATCTCACTTGAGCTAGATCTTTGCAAATAACTAAGCAGCAAATTAGGCACCATCCCTATAGTGCTGTTACAAGAAGGTCTGAGAGAGGATGTGTTTGTCCTGTTGTCTGTTGTATTACGTCTGGGCTGCCCAGGGAAGTGGTGGAGTCACCAGCCCTGCAGGTATTTAAAAGATGTGTAGATGTGGTGCTGAGGGACATGGTTTAGCGGTGGACTTGTCAGTGCTAGTTAATGGCTGGACCTGATGACCTTGATATCTTTTCCAACCAAAATGACTCTATGATTCTATGTCACAATATTTAGCACCTAATTTTGATGCTTATTTAAGTTTCTTAGGAAAAGATTCCAGAGGTGTTAGAAGCACTTTCCTACTTATTTTCAAGCAGTTCTCTGACTTTTTGTTTGATGTTTCTCTGCTAGTGCTTGGTGGGTGCATCACAATCTGCATATGTGTGATAGTTGAAGTGCTAATACGAATTCACCCCTTTTTCTATTTTATGCCAGTTTACAATTTTGTAGCTGTCCACATCTCTTGGAATTTGCATGTCCTTGCTAGTCTGTGTGAGCTGCTTATTTCACTGTCTTTGATATGTGGTAGCTCGGTGACTAATCTTTCCATTACAGTACAGCCCAGAGATGCCAGGTGCTATATTACCCTCCAAACACACATACAACGAGAATTTTTTTACAAGGAGCTTTCGGCATACGTAAATGCAACAGGCAAGGCAGAAGACTGTGGAGAAGAAAATGTTATCCAAAAATCATAGAAGTCTTTAACCAGCTTCAGTTTCTTTCTAAATCCCTCTAGACTCAACATCCTATGGTTGCTTTTCTGTAGTTGTCTTTTTTAATTTTTTTTTTATTCAGACTGTAATCTCCTGGCAGCAAGGTATTGCTGTTTTGCTCAGTCTCTGTCCATGGCCGTATGGCAGGAGTCTTAGTGCTGTCCCAGAGAACAAATAACAGCAGCTAGGACCCCAGTCCTTCAGTCCCCAAGTGAAGGATTCAGTGGTGGATAAGGTGAATCTGCCCATTTAATCTGTTACGCAAAATGGAAATTTCTTTGACTGACCAAGCAAGAAGGAGGAAGTTGATAGATGGGGACTGTATGAAATCAAAGATCAGTTGATCAAATATTTTTTTTTTTTTCCCTAGGAATCTTCAAATTAAAGAAATCGCCTTCAAACCACCTGTTCTTTCCGGTTCAGTTCTTTCACTCTTGTTAATATCCATCACAGTGCTGGTTTTCATTGGAAAAACACCTCCAATGGTACTAGCTTGTCAGAGATCTGCATAAGCATGGCTTTTAACTAGTAACTCATAGAAGAAAAAAGAGGATACAATATTATTCTTCTGTGAAAAAAAGGGTATCTTTTTCTGTCTTTTTTGGTCACATAGTTGTTCAACATCGTTTTTGCTTTTTCCAGGTTCTGTTCTCATTAACTAAATACCTGTTCATTTAAAAAAAAACCTTTTCCCTCATTTTCCCTCTTTCCTCTGTCAGAGATATATCTCTGCCATGTTATTTTCTCACCCGTTGCAAGCAGTTGCTGGATTTTTTAGACTGATCTCCAAGTGTCAGCTACACAATGCCAATGTGAATTGGCACTCAGGCAATTTTCACAGCTGAGCCAAAGTCTTAACAGCTAAACACGGCTTTTCTTCATGCAGATCCTCCCAGCATCATCTCTCACCATATTCTGACATATTGTCCGTAGAAATGGGGGCTGATTTGGAAAGCCAGCAATAACCTCTGACAGCTATACCTGAAGTTAACTGAGTACATTTCCATTATTCAAAATATACCTGCTTTTTTCCCCCTCAAGACCTTCATTCACCAGAATGTCTCTAGGCTATTTCTGTTAAGGTTTGAAAAATGGCTTAGTCTGTTTTTTGATGCAAGTTAATACAGTGATAAGCACAGTAAAGTCTCCAGGAATAGCAAATCATTAATTTACTTCAGAAAATAAGACTTCAGTGATGAATAAACCCCATAAGGATTCTATAGTTTTAAGCAGTTTCACTGGCAATGAACATCTGAACTGCCTGAAAGAAAAGTAAAACACATTATTAAACCAGTAATTATTTTATACAGTTGATCAGCAAATAAGCTTTAGGATGGAGGTTGCTTGACAAAGTAGTTTGAGATGAGACTTCACTAAAATGGATGATCTTTATTTTAAACACATTATACCCCATAATTTTAGGAGCAGATAACTAGAAGAAGCAGTTAAGAGGAGTGGAGAAGAAGGTTTTAGGCAAAATAAATCATTTTACACTGTCATTGAAATGCAGGCAATATCATGAATAAGGGCCCAGTTTCATATTTATTAATAAACTGAGTGAGCCCTGTTGATGGAAATGCTCACAGTGAAATAATCTGAGTTGTTCTGACATTTCTGGTCTGGACTTCTGCGGCCCACACCTGCTGCCTCTGTCATACCAGAAGCAAGACCGAGGCAACCTTCCACCTTATCTTCATTTCGCTCATTACGCTTGAGGCCATTTTCCCAAATCTACTAATCATCATTTAAATTCTCTCTCATATAAGTTATTCTTCAAAGACTATTTGAACTGACAAGAGCTAAATGTCACTGAGGCAAATAATTAATGCAAGATCCTAAACTCACTAAAAGCCCAGAGTATTACCCTTGTAAGACTGTGGGCCAGACTCTCTGATGTTGAGGGAGATCCTTAGAAAACTGCCAAGTTTTCCATTATTTGAAATTTTAATTACCAAAACCAAGATGTGAGGTGCTTTTCATCCATGTATTGTGAAGAATGCATCTATAACAATGTGTAAGGAACAGTAATGTGTGAAGCAAGTCTATTCGTTACTTCTAACCAAGGGAAAACTCCTAAATGGCCAAATAACTATTTTTTATCACAGGTCCAGGTTATCTGTCAATATATCCACGATACCTCTAAGGAATAAAATTTAAAACAACTCTTTCTAAAGTACGGTGATTCAATTTTACTCTCAAGTTGCAGTTGCACTTCTGGTGGTTAACCTCACTTCGATAATCAAATTCATCCTGGATTTATGGATCCAGTTCTAAGTGCCATGACATTATTTGGGCCCTGGTCCCAGTTTAGGTGCCAGTGCTGCAGAAAGAATTTGACAGTTTTGCTTCTACTCTTTCTGTGCAAACTTGCCCGAAGAATGAAATAACAGAATTATGCAGAAAAAAATTAAATTATATCATCCTTTAGTAGCTGCAGTGATGTTAGGTTTGTGTACTGAGTAGAATTAAACTTTTTTTTTTTTTTTTTTATTCTTCTATGAGTTCTAACATTTGAATTTCAAAACTGATAGAGCATGCAGATCAGGAATGTGACATTTCTGAAGTATTTATAAAATATAATGAGAAAATCAGCACTATTTATCCTGGTTGTTCTTCAAGTCATGCTATTCTGGAAAAAAAATCAAGATTCTGTGCTTAGTTATCTGAAGCAAAACCATAAATTTCCAGACAAATGATAAAACGTTATGGATTTTTATTTACACAGAACTGGTAATCACCCTGATGTCAAATGGAAGGGATTAAGATTGCAGGTACAAGATGATGTGTAATAATACTGTTCCTCTGCACAAATGCTCAGCCTGAATGGTGTCCTCAGGGACTCTAACACCCCTTGAAATTCAAGAAAGGCACTGATTCAAAGAACTTTATGGTTCTGGCGTTAAAAAGAGAGTTAAACTCCACATAAATGTTAGTACAGTGCTCATACATGCCCTGATTCCATTGTGCATACAGCCTCATGCAAAGGAAGGCAGATTTTTTTAGAACTCCTTCTTAAACACCAGTTTGATTTACAAAGGCAAGAATCCTCTATGCAGAATGATGCATCTTTCCCAGCAGCCTGTTTTAAAGGATGAAAAGATTAATTCATCCTTCTCTTGAAAACAACAATTGGAAGGTAAATAACCATGTCAGTGAAGGAGAACTGGTCTGCCCAATAGGGACATTCCCTCATGCACTACTGTAAGAATATGAAACTCAGAATTTCACTGCTGATCAATAAAACAGATCATTTCCTTTGTGTGAAGGTTGTCTGGAGTGAGTCGGCTACAGAAAACCCCTATCCTTCTTTTTTATCCTTATTTATTTCCGATGGTAGGTCCAGAGAGGCAAGTTGCAAGAAGAAAAAATTAACCCTGACATTTTATTTTTTTCATGTACAATTAAAAAATACTTTAGAAAATAAAACTTAAGTGAAAGCCCCCAGAGCAGAACTTAGAATTTCAGTGGTGGGTTTATTAACAAAGAGTTGGTTGGCAATTAATTAATTGCAGTAATAATTTTCTGCATTCGAAATCGCTCACATCTTAACCAGAGGGTCTCAAAGGAACAGGAACACTGAAATGTCTTGGCCATGATACAAATAAGAAAATCTAGCCAGGCAAACTGTAATACATAACAGATTGTGTGAACCTTGTTTCATGAATGAATCAGAGCCATGACATCCTTTTGGAGATAACCTGCTGGCTTTGAGACAGTGAATTTAGTCCTGCTCTTCACAGCTTAATGTCAACCTTACAAACAAGCTTCGACAATTTAAAAAATAACATGGAAACCACTTGTACACATGGAATATGATCCAGCACTCACTGAGTTCAATGGAAAATCTCACTCCCATTGATGCCAGTGATCTCTGAATGCAAGTTCCTTAAGGGATCTTCTGAAAATAGTAATGTGGAATGTTCCATTAATAATTTAAAATTAATTCCTCCATAATCAATCTAATCAGGCTATAAATACGAAATATTCACAAAATAACAAGAAATCAACATGCTTTTGTGCAAAAATGTGCAGTTTGTTTCTTTCTTACCATTCTCAACAAGGGACTTTTAGACATGAGATTCTTCCGTAAATCTCCAGGGAATGCACACAAATACAACTACATCTCTTGTAGCTGTCAGAGTTTGCCCAGCAACTGGGTAATTTGGCCAAAAATTTGGCCCATTGAATCTATTTGTTAGTTAAGATGCAAGAGAAATAGAAAAAATGTTATTGCTTTCCAAGTCTTACATTTTTTTCAGACTTCTGAAAGCAATTATTTTTACTGATAAATTGAATGATTTTGATACAAAATAATTTATTTTTTAGACTGTGGAACACTGGGATATGACATGACACCCATTCAAATCAGATCTCAGCCATGACCAGGGCCTTAATCTTAGACGGCACTTTGGTATCTCTTGCTGTGTGCCTACTCACTCCTAGTCCATGAGAACAGGATTTCCAGGCTGCACATGTGCCTGACTGATGGGATGCCTGAGCCATCTCCAGAAATAGGTCTGTAGCCATACACCGAATTTTTTGCTGGCTGACTTTTCTCTTCGGCTTCACCTTCAGTTCGCTGCATGTACACGGGCTTTGCGACCCAACTTCGTATGTCTGCTTTGTGGTGCACCCCATGTCACAGCCACTCTAATTCACTTAAAATGTGCTGGGGGCTCTCCAGGCCATCCCACGATTCCTGACATTGACATCCTTCTCTGTAGTGAGAGTCTCTGGATCTTTGAGTGAGACTCAATGAGTTTTGATTTACCAAAGGAGTGACTTTGTGACTTAATGACCTGAAATACTATGGAATGATTAGGCAATTATTCTGCGTATTTAATTTCTGCATATTCTGCATACTATAAAACTAATGGTGTTCATAGCAACAGAGATGCAAAGCAATCATAAGTGCATTGGATTTAAAGGACTAGTCCAGATTTCACGTCTTCGTAACAGTTAGTAGGGAGCCAATACAGAATGAATGAGAATCCAAGACCAGCCAATGCACTTGGAGATTATTTCCAAGATTCTCTGGCACTAATAATTCTTTCTACTTACTCTTTACTTAACTTTTACTGTAAAGTTAATTATGCAAATTAACATGTTCAGAAAGCAGGGAGACCTTCTGCAAAACAAAAATAAGTTTGAGGCTGTTTTCTTCTTTTCAGATCAGGACTACAGCTTAAAAACAAGGTACCTTCACCTTTGTACAAGGCAATTCACACCTTTTCTTGGTGTTACACTGCAGATAATTATATTTGAATCATTAACAGCAGAGAAAGAGAAGTCTTAAGATTGAAGAAATTTGGGGGGGGGGCAGGGCAAGGACAAAGAAAATGAAAGTCAAATTGAAGGAAGCGTGTACAGAAGTGGACAAAAAGGACGGTGAAGGAAAATAACCTGATTTTTCATTTGGATAACTGAGAGAGGCTGTCAAACGTTTTCACCTCCAGGGCTTTTTTTGAATTAGCACTAGTTTGACAGTTGCTGCTGTGAGGTGCCTCAGGATTAAAAGTGTGGAGAATAGAGATGTCATTCTGACTCCAAGAGAAGATGACATTCAGTAGATTTGTATTGGATTGCATCTTTATCACAGTAAAAAGCATGTCTCACTTGTTCTACTAAGTGTCTTGTTTGCTTTTCACTTTCTGGACACCAAAAAA
The DNA here is from genome assembly GCA_013400035.1 of Rynchops niger. Taxonomy (NCBI): domain Eukaryota; kingdom Metazoa; phylum Chordata; class Aves; order Charadriiformes; family Laridae; genus Rynchops; species Rynchops niger. Next base: position 510,277 of record VXBH01001008.1, read on the forward strand.
TGCAGGCTGACAGTCTGATTAGCTCTAATAGCTTCCGTTAATGATTCTTCATTCAATCACATTTTAAGGGATATTTATTCTTTAAGATCAAGGATATAAAGGACAAGGCAATAATGCTATACCAATTATTGTCGTCTTTCAGTTGTCCCCATGAAATACAGAAATTATTGTTATTAAATCAAAATGTGAAAATATTTATCGGCATCATCACTGAATGTAAGTGTTGTCTCCCATGAGAGTTCTGCCTGCAATTGAACCATTTGGAAAACAGCACGGGTAATTATATTATCTATGTCACATTTCAAAATAAGTCTGAGGATTCATTAAAATAGAAAACAGTGTCCTGATACATTTTTTTGGTAACTACTCCTAATGTTTCACTAAGGAAAACAAACTAAAGGAATGTCCTCCCCTGGATTTTGGAAAGACTAGGAGGGGAAGGAATGGATTAACTTGCAGGGAAATCCCTACACCTCAACTCCTCCTCCTTATAAGTACAAAAATGATAACATCCCCATAAGAATAATATTTGCAGAGATTTTCAAAAAAGACACTAATTTTGAAAATTTGCCCAGGATACATCTGAAAAGACTAAGTCACAGGATAGCATGCTTAGCGTTTCTTAAATGTAAGATTTTTAATATGCCTGATATTTTGCAGCTAAAAATAGGATCATCTTAGAGCGGTTAGTCCCTTGTGAAACTATGGCATAACCAAATTTTTCTGAGCTTTTTATTTTTTTTTTCTCAAATTTAGGATTCAATATTAATATGCATAAAATATTAGTAAACTAGGAGTCTCTTTAAATTAGGTGTTTTAATTAAGTGGCATCTAGATAGTGGGAAATAAAGAGAGTCTTAAGACATGATGAATATGCAGTTCAGAGGCAGAAATAGCAACAGAATTTATACCTGCTGCAGTGTTAGTGTTAAAACTTCCACTTAGTAGTGTCCTTTCAGTAAGTATTATCAAATCAGCATAGAAATTTAAGTATATTAAATTAAAAAACAAAAGAAAACAAAACAAAACAAAACAAAACAAAACAAAAAAGCAACTCACTCAACTTTATGGGAAATTTATACTTTTATTCTTTAGCCCGCCTCACTCTTCAGCTGAGATAATTATTTTCACTTATGACACCCTTACAAAAAGCAATAGTATTCCCTACTCAGCTTTTATTTAGCCTGATAAAATGAGGCAAGCATTTTTAGAAAACCTTTCTATTTTCCCTGAATTTACTTTCTGATTTCTACTGAAAATGTGTTGCTTAGTGCACTTTTGTTTCACATTTGCTTTTTTCATGAGGGCCTTACAGTGACGTCTTTCAGACATCCTATGATGGACTAAGGTCTTTCTTCCCTTTTCTGAGCAAAAATCTTCTAGCTCATTTGAGAAATTTTGATTACTTATCCCTGACTAAATTTCTTTTAATTTCTATTCTTTTCCTCCGCTAATCTAATAATTCTTCCATGATACTTAGATTTTGTTCCTGCAGGGCTGTTCAGCTTTGAATCATCAGTAAGTTCTCTGAACTCATATTTAACTTCTTGTGCCAAGAAGATTAACAAAGGTTTCACAAGACTCTGAGCCAGATCACTTCTTGAGATTCTTTCCTTTTTTTTGTTCCCCATTCAATTTATCAAGCCCTTTGCTTACGTTTAAAAATTTTTTAGCAATCCTATTTTTTTCCTATTTCTACACTAATTACACATATGACAGTTTATGAGGTACATCACTGAAACCTCAATTAGATCTATTGCACTTCCTTTGTGAAGAGAAACAGCTGTCTTGAAAAGGACAAAGCAGACTAGACGTTTTGTGTTTCATCAACCTTTCTATTAATTATCTTTGCATAAAACCAACTAAGCTAACCAAACTACATAACTGAGGTAAATAACACAGATATTTTGATTGTGATGTTACCTCCATAGAAGTTGTAAACCTCAGTTTGTCATTAATGCCTTAATCTAGTGAGAGAATTATTATTGATGGAAATATTAATGTCCCCAGTCCATGTGTATATTCTGCACATGTAAATTGAACTGTGATCAAAGGAGAAGAAAAAAGCAAGATTGTTGTCCAAAGGAAAGTAATTTTTTTCTAGATTGTTGTTTTACCATAATCTTCTGATGGTGATTTGAGAAAGTCTCCCAGAAAAGTATTTATACCATGTTCTGATCACCACAAAATCAAGCTGTCATCTTAAAAGTTGTTGGGTTTGTGCTTTTTCTTAAGTATATTTAATTTCAGCTAGGAATAAACTCAACCTGTAATACGAGATACAAGCACTTGTTAGGCTTTTGGAATTTCAGTCCCATGGTTGAACTTTTTTGAACTTGTCTCAAATTTCCATGTACAAAGACAAAATTGAGCAGTCTACAGAGATACGGCTTTTTCAAAAAGTAAAATGGAGTAACACTTCATGGATTGGTTTACCTGTTATTTTCCTTCTGATTTCTTTTCCTTGTAAAATGCTGAAGTTGTCATATCTGTAGGACTGAAAACTGAGCTCCTCCAGAGACGAGTTTAAGCACAGGTGGACAAGAGGCATGCCTCACCCTCTTCTCCATAGCTTGCCCCACAACTGGAGAGCTTTCTCAAGAAAGTGAAGGAATAAGTCATTCCTCATGTTAGTCCTTTCAGACTTCTGCCTCCTGAGATTGGCAGCAGAGATGTTCACTGTATTTATATGGCCACTCAACTGATCAGAACTGCCTTGGGACCACTGGCTCATTTCATTTAGTCCAGAGCTATTAGAACACGATGACCATGTTCTGTCATTATTGACCTTAACTGCATTTGAACGGGTGTAACAGAGGGGAAAGGCTGCTAATCCCATTATGGCAATGCATCTCTTGGGACAGTCCAGCTACAAACTTGATGCAGAATTTGGAGGAATGGTAGGATGGAAAACTGGAAGAGACATAAATGACCAATGCAATGAGGGAAAAAAAAGTGAATACAGACTTGAAAATTTCAGTTGTGAGTGCATCAGAGCACTTATTCTTCTGCAGTTGTCCTACTGCTTACCATTGTGTATCTTTCCAAAGCATTTCCCTTACCAAAAAACCAGCTATCCTTATTTTCAGGATGGGAATTATAATTCTATAAGGAAGAAAGGATTTTTCATATATAGAAACTTTGTTTTAAACAATCTAGATAAAATTACTGTTAATTAACCTTCTCTAGGCAATGACAAAATGCTGTAGAGCATTGTTATTATTTATTATAATGTTTACAACAGAGTAACTTCTAGAGCAATGGGACATACACATACCTCTCCTGTCCTCAGCACTGGGAAGACAGAATGATTTACAGTTATGCCCTAAATTGCTTACAAGCTAAATAGAAGATCAGGCAAATGATTAATGGAATATATGGCATATTACATGGCATACGTCTGTAAAAATGGTTTGGAAACTACTGCATTAATTCTACAGTTATTTGTGAGAGACATTCACAAAATGTAACACAAAAGGAATGATGGTGTTAGAAAGACAGCCAGGAAACAGGACAAAAGAGCAGGGATAGAAAGATAAGGGGAGGCAGTGAGAAGATGACTGGAAAATTTTGGAGACTGTGAAGAAAAGATCAGTAGGAGGACAAACTTCCAGGACAGGCAATCCTACTAACAGGTCTAATATAATCAAAGTATACTATTTTTCCCATATGATCACAAAATCAAGTTAAAATAGTGAGTTAAATTTTAAAAGCTTGGTGAGAGACAACTAGACATGGCCAAAGAACAGATTTCTGTTCACTAGAAAAATGTTAGGGTGTCCAAATATTTTCATCTAATATTAGATTAAAATTCCCTCTATAGGTTTATTAGATTGGTGTAATAATTTCATTTATATGTTTTACCATTTTAATATTTCTTCATTTGTTATGTAATAATCATTTTGAAACAAAAATGATTCAAAATTATGAAAGTTTTTGTTCCAAGAAATCAAAAAGTCATGTTATAACATTTTCAAAGGGTTTTACTTTCTGTACAATACCACGCAATACAATTTTGACGAAGATGATATCATTTCACATAAAGAAAAAAAACAAAAAAAAATTGAACTGGTTTTCTCTGAATAGCACTGAATGAGAGAAAACTATTTGCGTGGAATTTTTCCAGCCAGCTCTCTTATTAACATTCTTCAATTTCCTGTCCTAGAGTTATAACTTTAATTAATTTTATAAATGGAACTTTAATACAAAAATTCAAGCCATGCTGTGAATATGGCAGGAGGGGGACTGGTCAATTCTCCATCCTGCAAGCCTGAATTTGTACTGGCTATGGGGAGTGGCACTAATGTAGATGCTACAGCTCCAATTGTCCCTGAGCAATTTACTGACCATAGACAACAATTTGATGCACGAAAATAATTTCAGAGGGCACAGAGTTGGGTAAAAGTATATGAACTCTGAAATGTTCTGACAAGGTGGGGTTGTTCAGCCTGGAGAAGAGAAAGCTCTGGGGAGACCTCATAGCAGCCTTCCAGTAGCTAAAGGGCGTCTACAGGAAAGATGGGGAGGGACTCTTTATCAGGGAGTGGAGTGACAGAATGAGGGGGAATGGTTTCAAACTGAAAGAGGGGGGATTTAGATTAACTATTAGGAAGAATTTCTTTACTGTGAGCCCCTGGCCCAGGTTGCCCAGAGAAGCTGTGGCTGCCCCATCCCTGGAGGGGTTCAAGGCCAGGTTGGACGGGGCTTGGAGCAACCTGGTCTGGTGGGAGGTGTCCCTGCCCAAGGCAGGGGGGTGGAACTAGATGATCTTTAAGGTCCCTTCCAACCCGAACCATTCTGTGATTCTGTGATTCTATAAATGGAGGAGAACTGAGAAGAAGCATGCAATATATCAGCTTTACCTCTGCAATTGAAGGACAAAGCCCACACTTGCTCTTTGAACTGAAGACTTGCTGCATTTTTATGCGCTCCATTTCTATGGGCATGAGATGACTCATGTGCACACCCCCCACCCCAGAAGCGTCAGGTAGAAAAAGACTTTCTCTCTCCTTCAGGAAAAGACAACTCAGATCTATATTTTTTTTTGTTTGATCTTGCCCCTTACATTTACTTTTGGTCAAGGAAGTGAAGAAAATTGGCAGATTTTTTTCTCAGTTTTCACTGGGATGGGAAAAAAAACAGAGAGAGAAGGAAAAATTCCCTGTGGTATGTATAGCTAAACCATTGCCATAATTTGTTTCTCTGTGATTCTCAGAGGATGTAAATCAGCAAAATTTGCTTCACTTGCATTATTTAGCATTTTTCTTCCTGTGAAAACTTAACTTCAATGAAAATCTGATGACTTATAGCAACTTCTTCACATTTTAAGATGCTCGATTTTTGTAAAAGACACTAATCTTTTGCAATGTAGAATTCTATGCAACACTTTATTAGAGCAACGTAGAAGAGATTCTGCCTTTGAGACACATGTTCCTTTTTGTTTTCTCCCTTTGCTGAGCCTCAGCTACATGGCACGCACAGTAAGAGCACAATACTGCTTTAGCAAATGAGGAATGTAACTCCTAGTAAATCATTCTTTCAAATGCAGAAAACACTTCCATAACAGAGAACATATGAGATGTTGAATGATATAGCTTTATTCCCTCCAACAGTTTTGTTCTATCTTTTGTCTCATGTAATAACATTTTATTTCCATGAAACTTTCTCTGGCTCTGTGTACAGTAATCATATAGTTAAAAAAAAGACATTTCCACCCCTACGTAGACTGAAGTTGAATGACAGCTGATCTTGACTGAGACCAGAGTCATTAAATTTAGAAGGTATTTCAGGTAGGAAAGTTTGATTAATATCAAACAAAGCCCATTTAATGCTACATCCTTTTTCAGAATGGAGTGGCACATTTAATAATTATATGAAATGGCTTTAATTTCAGACACCTATTCCACATCTTTTTCATTTCCATAAGATTGACAGGATAAGAATACTTAATGCCCAAACAAGAAATGCTAATCCTCATAACCATCAAACTTTTTGTATTTTCTCAGTGTAACTCCATGATTGAAACAAAAATTTTTCCTACATTATTTCCTCCATTATGTTCCTTTCAGTATGGGAAAGAACAAAAAAAAAAATCATTCTTTAAAGCTGTAGATTTACTAGTCCTACAACTGAATTATTAATACAAAATATACCAAAAAAGATGTATTGAAGACGTAAAATCCCATCTAGACAGAACTATTTTAAGATGAAATTGGTTTGTATATTTCTTTTATTCATATTTATTCAGCTATCTTTTGCAGTCATGAATAACAAATGTATATATATAACAAATCTCCATATGTCAAATAGATGTCAACACACTGAACAAAAATTATTATTCCATGCTACACTATAAAGGGGTGTCTGAAACGGAATATGTTATTTAGTTTTCCTCTTCTTTAGCATCCCAAATTGCAGACAACATTCCTTTAATTGACTGAGATGGCCCAGACATACTGTCTTGTAAAATAAGAAATGCACGCATTTTGGTGATCACTCCTCCTACTGCATGCTGTGATGTTTCTTCTGTAATCTTTGCCTTTAGTCACATTGCACTAAAAATCATTAAGGGATGTTATGGACTATCTATGCCTTTGACATGGGATTGAGTGCCACAAAGCCAGCTGGGCTGAAGGATGGATGCAGGACTTCTCCCAATGTTTAGTTTCCTATACGTAATCCTGAGAAAATCAAGACTTCTGTCTCCCTTCTCGCTGATCCCCTTACTTGCTCAGAGTCCTTTCAAACCTATTTTTGGTGGAGGGCAGAAAAATAAGAAGAGAATAGAAGGGAATAAAACAAAAATAAGTTAAAGGAGTAAGGCAACCTCTCTTGTCCTAGCTCAGGTGTCCCAGGACATTTCCCAGCACAGCATTCTGGCTGTGTACTGAACTAAGGTCTATGCCATGCAAGATGATGAAGTGATGTCTTTGGGGCAACTCCCTGAACTTCCCATACCCATCAGCTCCCATGTTCACTCATTCTTATTTGCAAGAAGGAGAAGAACTCACTTCTAACTCCCCTTCCCTACAACCTTTTCTGTTCTTCAAGGGATAAATATGGGTGACATTCTTACTGGCAAAAATGAAAAAAAACCTGAGCTGGATTAAACTCAGCAGCTGTGATGTCAATGAGTATTTTCCATCTCTGGATTTCCAGAATGATTTTCTAATTTGCATCTTTTTGAAACATTGTCTACTTCGTATCTCTCTTGACTTAAGCTGTGTTGTGTGAAGTATTCTTGACTAACAGCAGTGCAGAGCACATACTCAGTAGTTATTAATGTTATAATCAATAGGAATAATTATATTATAAGCAATGCATTATTTTAAATAAGTAACACTACTAACATGCAGAAATGGACATATTGGACATGGACCTGTTGGAAAGGGTCCAGTGGAGGGCCATAAAGATGATCAGAGAGGTGGAACACCTATGCTATGAGGACAGGCTGAGAGAGCTGGGGTTCAGCCTGAAGAAAAGAAGGCTCCGTGGGGATCTTATAGCCCCTTACAGTACTTAAAGGAGGCTTACAGGAAAGATGAGGAGGGATCCTTTGTCAGGGATTGTAACAATAGGGTGAAGGGGAACGGTTTTAAACTGAAAGAGTGGAGATTTAGATTGGATATCAGGAAGAAATCCTTTACCGTGAGGTTGGTGAGGCACTGGAACTGGTTGCCCAGAGAGCATGTGGATGCCCCAACCCTGGAATTGTTCAAGACCAGGCTGGATGGGGCTTTGACCAACCTCGTCTGGTAGGACTTAGGTGATCTTTAAGGTCCCTCCCAACCTGAACAATTGTATGACTCTATGAAATGTCTTGTTTTCTGCATTAAATAACCTTACTTTGGTGTCTGTTGTCTCCTTCTCAAGATAAATATGAAGTATATCTGCTGAAGACGTGCTCTGTTCTGTGATTTGGTCATACTTTTCTTTGCACATCAAGTTAGATTCCATGGCTGTTGTCTAAAGAGTTCTACATGTCATAAAGCATGAAAAAATAATTGTCTTTTGATTGCATATAAGCATGTAGAGGAAGACTCTGGAGACAATAAAAATGCTGCTCCTACTTGATGAACAAGGATGGTTGACCATCAGAAGTATCACCTCTCCAAACACCCATTATGTTTAAATTTGAGAGTTCAGGAAGATTAGGAAAGGAGAAAGAATCCCAAGTTTCATTTTTTCTCTATCCCTTTATGACCTTAAAATACTTTGTAAAGGAATGCAATATTTAAGAAGTTACTAGTTATGGAGTAAGTCCTTATCATCATTTTCTTTCATGACTACCAAAGAGTGAAAACCAGAATTAGAAATACAAACCAGTACTTACAGATATCCTAAGCCTAACCTTCAGATTTATTCACACCGCATACTGATCCAGAATTTATTGAAATCCCTTTGGTTTGCAAATCTGAAGGAAAAATTCTTTCTTTTGTGAAGTACTAGAAGCAAAGAAATAAGACAAAAAGGGGATTCATTCTTTATGCTTTTAATATGTTTCCCACTTGTTCTTATCTGATGTTTCTCACCATATCATTTTATATAATAAGCCAGTGTTCATCCTCTAGAAGTTTTATTTTCAATGTAGCAGACCCTGAAATATTTACATGCTTTAAAAATAATTCCACAAACTGAGACAGACTTTTAATTTTATTTTAGTTATTCCATTTCTCTTCTCTTAGAAAATGCCTTTAAATATAAACATTTTAAAAGGTCTTTTCAGTCATCACTTTCATTCTCCATTTTGAGGATACACACTTTTGCCTTTTCTTTTTTTTTTTCTTTGACACCTTTTACGCTAAAAGAAGCAAAACACAGCAACCTATAAACTTTTATTGCAAAATTCTTCTGTGTCAGTACATACACAGAAAATATACATATTTTTAGTTTCTTCTTTTGATTGGGTTTTCCACTTTTCCTGCTCCAAAAGTGAAGTGTACCTTTCTAAAACTTTTAAAATCAATATTTATCGTATCATATGTGCTGGTCTGGAACATGCAGTTGTGATTAAAATTGCCCCTTTTTTGCATTGTTAAAAAATTTGCCATCTTCCAACACAGAGCAAGAGTTGTATTGAGTATCTCATTTCTGTCACTCGTGCTAAGGGAAATGTGTGCTGTAAAGGTTAGTGAATTAGTCCTCTTGAGTCCCCTTCCTGCCAAATAAAATCTGAATTCTGTTACGCGGGGGTTTTCACACACTTTGCTTGGAGAAAATGCTGAGCTCGCTTTCTCTTTCATGAATAAACTTTGGTGAACTATATTAATCCATTAAACACACAGAAACATTGTTGGAACTAACCCTGGAGTAGCAAGGAACAGACTGGGTGACTTAATAAATCATCCCCCCATTCATCATCTGTGAGATTTGGTAAACTGCATTACAGAATTGGCTTCAATTACGTTAGTGGGGTCCTATGCAGAGATGCTGCCTCCGCCAGGTTATATGTTCATTGGCCCACATGAACAAGACCATTAAAATAAAAGAGGGAGGGAGAATCAGAAAAGAAGGAAAAACACCTTTCTTATTTCTTGACTCACAGATATCCCCCTGATTCAAGTATATCTGCTTCTGCCTTCTTAAAACGTGAGAAATATTCTAGTTATTTACAATTGCACAGGTTTTTATGTCTCTATCATCGCCATAGCAGGTGTTGAGGTTTCTTCAGTGATACTTTTCTGGATCAGAATAGCCCACTTTTGGCTTCAAAATTCTTTTGGGTACTGGAAGCAGCCAGTGGGTGGCAATAATCATAAAATGAGACTTATGTCCTGATTGAGTTTGAAGGAGATCTCAAATAAAGTGCTAATCATAGAACTACTCCAGGCTGACGGTATCATTTCCAGGATGGAGGAAAGCAATTTCTTTCCATCCCATTCTCTCTTCCCTTACCCTTTTCTTTCAGATGGGCAAATTCTCCCTTCCCTAGCCCATTCCTTTCAGCAAAATGGGCAGGGGGGGGAACTCGTGTAAACCTGCCTTCCATACGTGGTTGTGAAGCTTCTGATTTGTTCAGGATTTTGGGGACTGTATAAATTCATTAGTTGCATGGAAAAACAAGGTGGCAAATGCAATTGCTCTTTCCAGTGTATTGCATGGAACAACATCCCTGTAGTTAAAAAGCCTACCCATAAATAAAGTCTTTTTTACAGGTCCTACTGGGAAGCTCCAGGCCAAAGTCAGCCTGTGGTATAACACGAGTAAATTCTGAAGTCAGCTGTGAAGTTGGCTGTAAAAAAGTCTTCATAAGCATGTTGGAAGATGATCCATGATGAACATCTTCCCTGAAAGGACCCAGCCACTAATTGCCAAGGTAGAACCCAGTTACTAAAAAATTAGTCCATATTATTATATGAGGTTAAATAATAAGAAATTTCCATTCTGCAACCTAGGAATAAACAAATAAGTATCGTTTCTTATTTATACATATATAACACATATAAAGATTTCCACACAGTTTTTTCTAATGCTAAAACTCAAGCAAACCAGAAAACTTCATCTTGATCCAAACCAACATGACAAACAACAGACATGTATTTGTAGTTTACAACTAGTATGTCATATCTTTAGTATTATTTTTTTATTATTATTTTTTCAGTCTAATAATGGTTTTAAACCTTCTAAAGCAGGTCTAGCAAGTGAAACTGACATAAATGAAGTTGAAAAGAAAAAAAAAAAAAGTATAAAAATAATATTTTTCATTACATGAATCCTTTCTCTGTCCCGTATTACCTTATGGGATCCACTGGTATATTTGTTAGTGCAACAGAGGAGGGTGAACATTGCCTGAAGGCAGAGGTATATTACCACAGACAAAGCAAGAAAGATATTTCTCAAACTTGCTTTCCTATATGAAAAAAAATATACTGGTGAACTACTTACTTTGCATTAATTAGTCTCAAATATATAGTGTACGTACCAGTTGCCAACTTGCTATATTCTGACTGGTACCCATTCAGTCTTATGAAGCAATTACATACGCATCTTCCTTCAGTACATATATCTACTCCCCGTGAAAGTCAAGGAAGAAGGGAAAGAGTTCTTAATTGCAATTAGACAATTAGAGCAGAAATGCAAAATCGAAATTATTTCATTTCTGTGACATGAGGTCAATAATCCTATAAGTTGTTAATGCATTTATACTCCCTAGGTGGTCACACTGATAGCATTACACCTGCGTACTTGCAGCACTGGGCTATTGTTCCTGGATAAGTGTATTGAACCTCTATTGTAGTGGTGATTCACTTGTGCAATAGAATTATTTTTATTGTGTAACTAGTAGATAAAGTTCCATCCCATTTTGTACTGATGCACTGCTCTTGTATGGAGTGCCACATCAGCAAGAAGGGGCCATGAATGTGCTTCAAGGAAAGAAGGAAGGAGATTAATGGACAGAAATTACATGTCCACTAAAAATCAAACCCATCATTTGCAAAGACTCATGAGTCTTCCAAGACTTCTGCCACCATCTCTACATTCAAAGTGAAAATTTTAATATTTTTTTTATAGTTACTCTGGTAGGTTGTATCTGGGATAACCTAAGGACACATATTTGACAGTGTGGATGCAGAGACTTGAAGAAGTTTGCAAACCTTAACACTTGTTTTTTCCAGCTATGTTACTTTGTCTAAAACCTTATGCTCAGAGCATGAATGTTGCTAAAGCTAGGTCAGGTTAGCAGTGACTGTTTAACAACATCTGGAAAACCTCTAACAATGGGGATTCCACAGCGTCCCTTCCTCCTGTTCCGGTGTTGTGCAAGCCTTTTAGTGAAAAACATCTTTCTAATGTTTAGTCTGAACCTTCCAAGCCACACCTCGTGTCCATTCCAGTTTGTTTTACCATCTGCCACTACTAAGAATTGGACTCCATCATCTTTGTAACTCCTACAGAAGTAATTGCAGGGTGTCATTCTGCTCCTTCTTTCACTCATCTTAGTCACACGAAGCACACACATCTCACTTGAACTCTCTACATTCTGTACTCAAGGCCCTTTATCACATTGGTCACTCTTTGCTGACTTGTTTCTCCACATGGTTCTTGAATTTGAGGAGTCCAAGACTGAACACTGTTCCAGGTGTAACTTCACTGGCATTGGTGAGGAGAACTCTTAGTCTTCTAGCCATGGTCCTCCTACTGTATACAAATACGGAGCATGCTTTATTCACAGTGAGAGTGCTCCTGGCTCCTGCAAAACTCAGTGTCCACCCACTGTGCCCAGGTCCTTTTCAGCAGAACTCCTGTTCAGCCCGTTGGTTACCAGCTGTACTGAAAAATGGCTTTATTCTGCTTATGTGCAGGACTTTTCTCTTTGGCAAACTCCATGAAGTTTCTGCGCACTCAACCTTACAGTTCATCAAAGTCCCTATAAAATGAAGCTTTTTTAATTTGTTTTGTCACTCACTCAATAGTGTGGTATTGACTTTGCTCATTTAATATCTAATTTGTCTTGTCTAATTTGTCTGCCTAATTTCTCTAATCCTTTTTGAACCTCCTGATACTCTGTGTCTTCACAGTCTCCTCTGGCAACAAGCTTCAGCATGTTATTGCTTCCCTCCTATGTGTTTCTACCCTCAACAAAATCCAGGGATTTTAATACTCATAGCAAAGTCTGAATCCTTCTAGGGATTATGGACATTTGGAAAGTTACAACATATATTGCAGTTTCCTCAAAATTTATTTATCTTTTTATTTTGGGTTTTGCTTTGTTTTTTGTTTTTTTTTTTTGCCCCCCTACAATATCCATATATGCCGGTCATTAACATTTGAGGTCCATGGGGACACGGTTCTCCAAATATGAGCTGTTCAGCTCTACTGCTTGTCTTTTGTAATTAAGTCCCTAATTCAACATAACACCTAAGCACATCCATCAGCACGTTCTTTGCATGTTTTCTTGAATAATGATGATGCATGCATTTTAGTGCACTGCTGAATTAGGACCTAAATGGGGAAACTGCTTGTTTACAGTTTGGGGTTTTTGTTGTTTTTGTTTTTGTTTTTTATTATTTTTATTTAAAGTTCCTCAGTGTGCATAATGAACCAAGTTTACAACAGGTACACAGCCTGTGTTGGAACAAGGTCCGATACCACAACTACAGAAACACCCATCTGTTAAGTCAACCTTGTTGGCAAATTGAGGAAAGAGAAGGGTGTCAGCGCAGGCAAATACATCCTTTCCTTCCGCGCTACAGAGAGACCAGGAAAATCATTAGGCTGTTTCAGAAGAGAAAACAAAGAAAAAAACCTTTACTTCTTTAGAAATTATTCAGAAGAACCTCTACACCACAGGGAAGAGAGAATGCTTTGAGTCACTTACCCAAGTTGTCAGAGAAGATGTTATTTCAACATCAAGTGATTTGTCAGGGAAGGAAAATGTAACAAGTCAGAAATCTTTCCAGAAGGACTGGAAATGAAAGCTGTAACTTTTATTCTCCAGATTCTATCATCACAAGTGTTTCTGTATGATAGAAGGAAGTTTTGAGTAAATACTCTCCAATCTGATTTTTTTTTTCTTTTCTTTTCTTTT
>VXBH01001008.1:523818-558983 GCA_013400035.1 Rynchops niger
TTTTTTTTTTTTTTTTCTTTTTTCTCCAAGAGTGCTTCTAAGTTCTAACATGCTAAGGGGCAGTTCAGGTTTAAAAAGGGCACAAAACACAACAGAGAAATGAGGTGAAGGGAAAGAGAAAGATGGAAGCTGGTGTGACTGACTCCACTGTTGTTTCCCAATGTTGTCCTTTGAAAGAAGCCAGAAAGGGCAAATTTTCCCCCTGTTTAAACCATTGACATCCTTGGAGGGTTCTGAGATGTCAGTACAGACTGAAGCACAAAGAACGAAAATAAAACAAATACATGTTTAATTATGCTTAGTAGCTAAACCTGACAGTCCTGGTCTATTCTTCCAACAGTGACAAACCACTCATGTAAATAGAGTATCTAAAATAAAACGAGTGTAGATAATTTAAGATCCACTTTAAAAAAGACTTCTAATATTCCATCAATTAAAGGGATATGACAGATTACCTCAACCTTGCTGTAATCAATACGTGCATTTATGTCGATTTTGTGAAATTTCTAGCCAGCATTTAAGGCTGAAACTGTCAAAAGCACAGGGTGAAATTATATGCTACTGAAAGTCAAGAGATATGTAGTCACAGACTCTTAGAGCAATTCAGGTTACAAGGGACCTTTAGAGGTCATGTAGTCCAATCTTCTGATCAGATCAGGGTCAACTAGATCAGATTGCTAAAGACATTATTCCCAAGGACAGAGACCCCACATTTTCTTTGGGTACCTTTTCCAGTGTTTTTCTAGTCTTCGAGTGGGAAGATTTTGCCTTACATCTAATCAAATTTTCTCTTGTTGCATCTTCCCTTTGTCCTTCTGCAAGCTTCTGAGAAGGTCCTTGTTACACCTTCTCTAAACCCCCCCCATTAAGTAGCAGAAGAACACAATAAGATCTCCCTTCACTTTCTTTTTAAGGCTGTCTGAAAACAATTCTTTCAGCCTCTGCTTGTACATCACGCATGCTCCAGCCCTGCACCATCTGCGTAGCCTACCGCTGGACCTGCTTCTCTATATCAATAGCTCTGCACAGCTGAGCACAGTATTGCAGATGAGCTCACGGCACTTTCAGTAAATTTCAGGTAGAACATAAAGAATTAAAATCACAACAAAAAATGTGCAAGTTTTTTTTTTGTTTTTTTGTTTTTTTTTTTTACTAAAAACAGACGTGTGTCATGAAGCCCCATTCAAGAAACATGACAGTTTAACTTCATACTTAAATACGTGCTTGAGCTAGCAGTCTCCTTAATAGCTTTTTGAATGGAGGTCTTGGTTAGTAATTTGAACTTTTAGCCACAGAAATAGTCAGAAGTTAAACTACTAGACCTCAGTGTTTATTACATTTAAATGATTGAGTCTTTATTTGTTTTTAACCTAGGGAAACAAAAAGCAAGTAATAAAACTAAAGCCACCTGAAATATTGCTGGTTTACATTTTCTTACTCCATTTTCTCCATGCAAAGTCAAAAGTGCATTAAAAAGTAATATTGTGCTGAGCTCACAAATATGCAAACGCCTTTAGATATCTTGTCTCAATAAAGTTTATAGAATGCATTCCCAAAGGTCTGACAACAAAACAGAATAAATCGCAAGGCTCATAAAAAGATAATGCATGCCATTTTTTTGCTTACATAAACACAAACAAATGCAGTGAGAGGCAGGAGTGACTCTGAGAGGCCTCTTCTATTCAAACTAATTTCTCTTATCATCACATATATTTGTAACGAATTACCAACTAACTAAAGCAAAACTAAACAGCAGACTGTGTGAAGCACATGGACACTTAAAAAAAAAAATAATAAAATCCTGCATTCTCGCAGATTCTATGGGAAATAGTTTTTTTCCTTTCTTTTCTCAGTTATTCAGATTAGCTGTTGAGGATCATATCCTGTGGGGACCCCACTCTCAGTACAAAATTAAAAAAAAAGCAAGAGAAAAAATGTCAGGTGTTACAGCACAACAGAAACCCCCCAGCAAAGTCCATTGTTAATTCATAAAGAAATGAAAATACATAGACTAGATTTATGTATTCAGAGCACAAATATCCCAGGGAATCCCTGTTCTACATCATAAACTGGGGAAGTTTCTTTCCTCTTCTGTGAGCAGGAGCTTTATTGAAGCCAAGAAAGAAGTCAGGGTTTTCTTTGCAGATATAATCCTGGTTGAAAGTAAATCCAGCAAAAAATGTATACAGTATCTAACCCTTAGTTAGAGAAGTCTGACAGGAGTTGCTAGCGTGTGATTATAGTTTACCTATAATTACCTACATCCTGGCTAAGGATTTATATGTTCTAATTATAGACATTTTTCTAATGAAAGGAACACCTAATTAGAGAGTAGAAACACAGATTTATTTACATACAAACACTCACATACACACAGACACATTTATTTTATATTTTCAAGCTGGATAGCATCACTGTTTGTTTCTATGGCTCTTGGGATAGCACTTCAAAGGCTAGAAATTTTGTGCAGATTCAGACTTTGAGTAAACCTTGTCCATGGTAAAATTGTTTCTAAACCATTCATAGTGGGTCAAGATCCCTTGTATGTACCTTTATCGGCAAAGTGCAATACTAACAACAAGAGGGAACTCATTGCACCTAACAGCAGCTGTCAGAAACTAGGCATTTAGTCCGAGCTCCTCCGCAGGATTTGTTGAACTTCCCTTATTTACCTGGTTTTGGATTAGATGAGTAACCTTTTTCTCTGAACGGAGGGGGAATCTGTTTAGATGGCTTAGACAACATGCCTAACTTTTAGACACCTAAAATAAAGCAAGAGGAATTCAACTTCCATGGCAGATTCATCACATTTTAGCAGGAATCCCTGAAGCAGTGTGTGTCACAGAACAGCCTAAGTGCAGAGGTATCTGCATTAGCAATGAGAGTAACCTATGAGTAATGAGAGTTAATACATTAAAAAATTAAGTAACCTAACACTTAAACCCATCAAAATTTGCTCCTGATTTCTTCACAACTTTGCAGTTGCCATCTAGGCAACGTTCGCATATTTTGGGCCACCAATATTGAATGTAACCAAATTTCTTAGTAGCATTGTTATTTGTGATATTCTAAGGTTATGAGACAAGGCCTCTAGTGAGAAATAACATTTTTTATTAGACTAACTGATAGTATCTTGGGTGAGAAGGCACAGGGAGGGAGAGATTACTTTTTGCATATATTAATCCTTTTTTGGATCTGAAATAGCTGCAGAAAACTGAAACTTAGTAGTTTATTGTGTTCATGTCACATGTAAGAGGGGATGACCATGGAAAGGCACTGTGGCTATGGAGGTGTTTTAAAAAAGTGTTGGAACTGCCTGATTTAAAATGAATTTTTCAAGTAGGCTTTTTTTTACTTGACTAATCTGATCCCCTTCTATGAGATGACCTGCTTATGATTGAGGGAAAGGCTGTAGATGCTGTTGACCTGGACTTTAGTAAAGCCTTTTACACTGTTTCCCAGCCTTCTGGCATTCTGAAGGCATTCTCCTGGACAAACTACTCATGGCTTGGAAGAATGTACTCTCCATTGGTTAAAAAAGTGGCGTCGAAAGAGCTGTGGTGAATGGAGTTAAATCCAGTTGGTGGCCGGTCACAAGTGGTGTTCCCCAGGGCTCGGTATTGGGGTCATTTCTCTTTGATATCAACAACCTGGATGAGGGGATTGAGTGCACACTCAGTAAATTTACAGATAACACCAAGCTGGGAAGGAGTGTCGATCTGCTTGAGGGTGGGAAGGGTCTGCAAAGGGATCTGGACAGGCTGGATCAATGGCCCGAGGCCAATGGTACGAGGTTCAACAGGACCAAGTACTGTGTCCTGCGTTTGGGTCACAACAGACCCATGCAGCGTTACAAGCTTGGGGAAGAGTGGGTTGGAAAAGTGGCTTGCCAGGCTGGAAACCTGCCTGGCAGAAAAGGACTTGAGGACATTGGTTGACAGCTGGCTGAATATAAGCCAGCAGTGTGCCCAGTCGGCCAAGAAGGCCAACAGCATCCTGGCCTGTATCAGGAACAGTGCGGCCAGCAGGACTAGGGAAGTGATCGTCCCACTGTAGTCAGCACTGGTGAGGCCCCACCTCAAATACCGTGTTCAGTTTTGGGCCCCTGACTACAAGAATGACATTGAGGTGCTGGAGTGTGTCCAGAGAAGGGCAACGAAGTTGGTGAGGGGTCTGGAGCACAAGTCTTGTAAGGAGCAACTGGTATTGTTCAGCCTGGAGAAAAGGAGGCTGAGGGGAGACCTTCTCACTCGCCACAACTACCTGAAAGGAAGTTGTAGCCAGGTGGAGGTCAGTCTCTTTTCCCAAGTAACAACCTCGAGTTACGCCAGGGGAGGTTTAGATTAGATATTAGGAGAAATTTCTTCACTGAAAGGGTTATCAAACATTGGAAGAGGCTGCCGAGGGAAGTGGTGGAATCACCATCCCTGGAGGTATTTAAAACATTTGTAGTGGTGCTTAGGGACGTGGTTTAGCAGCGGTAGCGTTAGGTTTACAGTTGGACTTGATGATCTTAAGGGCCTTTCCAACCAAAATGATTCTATTCTATGATTCTATGAAAATAGCATCTTCATCTTATATACAAATATTAACTATGAGTCTTCAAGACACACAGAAATCAAAGGAATTGGTTGAGAACCTGATGGAATCATTCTTTGAGTCATCATATAGAGTGGGTTATCCTCCAAAGGTTAAACTCATCATCACATGTCACTTGAATACAGAAACCAAGATATTTAGGCTTTATTAATTTCTGCCTGGCCCTCAAATAATAAAGTTGCGAATATAAATATCACGAGGACTCAATGAAATGCTTCTTTTGTGTTTCACACACCTTACAAATAAAATTTACCTTCAAACGTATCAAATTAAACCAAGAAATTCTGAATTATTGTATCTTTGCTTCTACTTTCTCTTGAGTATGCATCCTGTTAAACTAGAGTAAAAATCTTTTCCCTTGATGTGTGTTAACAATTTTATAAGTCAAATGTGTAACTTTGCTGTTTCTTCTTAACTAATTTTTCACTTATTTCTTGATCGATAAACCAGAATGCAAAATATTTTGCCTATTTTTGGTCTATCTGTAATGTTATTGAACAGCCTTACATTTACTGAGGCGAAGGAAGGGGAGCAAAATGGTGGAAGAAAGAGCAAAGAGAGAAAGCAAAAAAATTCCATTCCATGAATCATTTTGTCTGAGATTAATGTAGGCAGCACTGTCAGAACTAGTTAGACCTAGATTAGATGTAATTTTTTTTTCCCCCATCACTATTTTCCATGGCTTCGTTGCTATTAAGTATGAATTTTCATCACATAAACCACATCCTTAGTATTTTAATATTTACTATTATATTTGTAGTTGTAGTCATGAAGTCTGTTTTTTTTTTTTCTTTTTTTCTTTTTTTTTTTTTTCCTAGCAATAAACCTCTGAGAAATATCACTATCTCAAGGATACTTTTCAATATCTTACAATATGGCTGGGGTGTTATGATTCTTCCATTCACATTGTAATAACTGCTGCAAAATCAAGGCAATAAAAGCCTATTTTGCAGAGTTTCTGACTAATAAGAATAAGTACTCGTGGACATGCAACTTCCATTATCATCAGTAATGGAACAATTACAATGTAAATCGATGTGATGTTTCAGGGTACCTATAATTTGCATATTATGCACGAGTTTAAACTTCCTGAAGGTATTTAAAATTAAATTTTAAAAGAAGGAATGAACATTCTGTATGGCAAGTTGAGGTTCTTTCAGTAGCTGGATTACAAACAAGGACCTGTATCATTCAATTTTTAAGACCTCAAAGTATCATATAATGAAGCATGTCTCATCCGTCTATATAATACCGGTTTGACTTGTGAATATGTGCAGATGGAAAGAGATGTCTATTTTTTTTTTCCTTTTTAATTCCTACCGTGCTGGTCAGCAGAAGCAATGGAGCCGATTGAAATCTTTCCAGTCACTCGGGTTTTGTGGTTTCATGTTCAAACATGCCCAAACCATGACACTAGTAGTTTTGGCTTGGTCCTACAGCACCTGAGATTCTCACGTGGTCCCCAGACAGTTATCAGAAAGGTTCAGGAGCCTCTATGTTGGATGCATTCAGTATGGAGTGGCTGTGGGCAGAGGTATCTTTAAATAATAGACTAAAGCTTTTTTATGTATCCTGATTGAACTACTTTAACTATCCCATATAGTCGAAAACCTTCAGTCACACGGGTGAGGTCATGCTTATACTGGTATAAGTCACACTTACACTAGTATAAATGTGCCTGTACCAAAATGACCCCTTTCCTTGTAAAGAATGTAAGATGCACCAATACAAAGTACTTCTGTAGCTCCATAACTTGCCTATTGCAGAGGTAGAATCAATTCGTCGATCAAGAATCACACTTATCAGTGACAAGGTTATACTCAAAGTAATTATGTTTAAGTGGAGGGAACTGAGGTCAGATTTCTGTTTCTGTGTTTTCTGATTTGTCTTTTGGGCCATTTAAAGTGTTCGTGCTGTCCAAATCCTGCATCTCTGGATCACCTAAAATTTTGGCTCCAAAGAACGGATGTCCTCCAAAAAAGCCATGCAAATTCCATGCAAATTATTTATTTTGTTTAAGTCATGGCACAGGTCTCTGATAACTGCCTCTTCCTCTTAAATATTCGAATGTGATTGTGCGTGAGGCCTAAATTAATGGAGAAGACCCACTGAAGGGTACTGAAATAGTCTGAAAGACAAGACAGTTCTTGCAACCTGTCTTTAGCCCATCTGCAACATGAATGTCTTCTTTAATGGGCCACATACCAATTAATTCAAGTATCATATAAGTATGGAGAAAGGAAAGTCTTTGACTCATTTCTTCAATAACATTTTTTGCGACGACAGGCGACTGATACGTGAGTCTTCAAAACACCTTCCCCTTGGTTCTTCTTGTCTCAGCATTTATTGTTCCTGTCCCTTCCCTAAAGGACACTCAGTCCACAGCTGACAATGAACACGTGCATCTGCTGGGGGATGGGAACTACTGGATTATTTTCTCTGCTCTCTGTTACAATTTCCTTTCCCTTTCTGGAGTTATACAAATGTAGGACCATGCCTCCCATTGACTGATTACTGGCAGGTTTGATTATATAAATAGCACTCTGCAATTCAACTGCGTTGCAGGTAACAATGAAGGATTTCCTGGAGATGTATTCTTCCTTTGCAGTCTCATTTATCAATGTACAGTTTCTCACATGCCATTTATCATCTGCTTTTCTGTGCTTCCCTCGACATCTGGAGGATTTGTAGTCTGCTAAGTGGAGCAAGGCCTTGTCTTGAATACCTTACCATCCCTGGCCAGGCAACATACTCCTGATTTTTCCCCAGTTTAACTTTTCTTTAAATAAACTTGACAGGTTCAATATACCCTCACTGCAAAAGATATATTTAGAGGAATCGAAAGTAGTAGAGAACAAACTGAAAAGCTACAGCTGAAGGAAAAAGAGTGAGACAGAGAGAAATGCACCTCTAATGCGTGTATGAATTTATAATAACAAGCAGTTGTGATAATTGCATGTCTTTTAACTCAAGAGGGCCATAAAATAGCGTGATGGAATATACGCATGAGTGCCAGGTGGGAAGCAGGTCTTCCGTTTTGCAAGTACTTTCAGGATTTAGAGATGTAGGATGTAAAGAAGCTCCTTGGTCTCATTAGTTATGAAAGCAGTTATGCATTCGTACATTTGGAAAGTCTACAGGATGTCTAAATATGTCTCTGCCTTACCAATGTTCCAGCACTGAATATCTGGGAAACAAGGAGGAGAGGAAAAAACAAAAACAACAACAAAAACAAAAACAAAAACAAAACAAAAAAAAACCCAAACAAACAAACAAAAAAATAAAACAAAAAAAACCCCAAAAATAAAACCAAACAAGAGGAAACAAAACAATAAAAAGGTCCTTTTAAAAGAAATCAAGTTAAGAATTCACTTTAAAATTTGAGAGCATTTTGTTTTGATAGTGACCTTTCAAAGTTTCTTTTGTTTTCATTTTCAAATGTCAAAACAGGGCATTTTGACAATTGCAAACCATGATATTTTTTCTTTAAAACTGAAATGTGGTATTTTTCACAACTAGTCCCTTTCTGCAAATGGTTTCACTTTTGAAGAAAATCGTTATTTTCAGGGCTGGGGAAGGAAAGCAAAAGATAAAACATCTCTGGAAGATGATGACATTGTGTATCAACAAAGCACATGCCTGGCCAAATGGGGGCTACCTACCCACTTCCAGAAACCAAAAGGTCCGGCCCCCAGCTGAGTAATAACTTTTTGAGCTTTACCTGGTTGCCCAGCCTAATTGCAACTAGCACCTTAAGCAAGAAAGGCAAGTATGACTGAACTGGGAACTGGCCTGCCCTGTGTCCATTACCTGGGCTAGCCAAATCCCTGACCTGACCACCAGGTGGAGGAATTATACAGAAGAATACGTTTCCCTTTGTAATAGCTGTCGTGTGCATTGACGTTTATCTGAACAGATTTTAGCATTCCTGACTGTAGTCAGCATACCAAAAGTTGGCAAAGGTCCAATAGCTTATCTTGAAAAGCATCATCACGGAGAGGGTACCTGACACTGTTGGTTGAAGGGTCGGGATGAGACTTAGGAGACAGGAGTTGACTTTGTGGTTTTTACAGACGTGTATCATCTTGGGGGAACGTCTTTGGACAGTTTCACAGAGGATCTTGCTGTGTTGCTGATGCTGCATCTGAGCAGCACCCTCAGCTCAGTAGGGCTTCCACAGAGTTAAGTTCGTGTTGGTAAACCACAGTGAGGAATGGGCTGACTCCCTTCTAGGCTCCCTTCTATGATTCTCTTTCATCATAGGTCCTTCTCTGTTTGTTTTGGATCTCCAGCCTTTTTAAGATACTTGTCATAAAGGTTTTCAGATGTCCCACCCATCCATCCTTAGAACACATCCCCATTCTGTGCTTCCATGCCCACAAAATCTCACATACGATCAACACAGGAGTGCAGCAACTTCAAACACATGGATAGGACTCAGGTATTATTTAAGTCTTCTTGCAGTTGACGAGTTTTAACCAAACTGACTGCCTTGCCTATTAGCTGCTTTCTTCTTCCAATTCGCCAATATAAATCAAAAGTAGGTAATATTTTGAGATCTCTGTTCATCACTCAGGCTCTCTATTTAGGGTTTTGTGATGCTGCCTGTCATACTAGTGTTTGATCTCATTACACACCAAATCAATTAATAAAAGCCAGTGTCCCAGTGGACTGTGAGGAAGAACAACATGACAGAGAGGATTCTTAAATGGTGTCACTTATGACAATTCCACCCAAGCAGATAGAAATGTGAAGGTTTTCCCCAGATGTTGCATCCAAAATTTCCACTCCCCCAGAATAAAATCCCAGATCTGTCATCCCACTACCATCTCTTCAGAGAGTTCATACATCTTCTCAATGTATGTATTATCCTAAAACTTATATGTATTTAAAAGTATATGCAAATTCTTTCAAAATCTTCCAGAGAGGCAGAAGTACTGAATTAAAAAGCGGGAAAAAAATGTAATAGCAACAAAAGCCTCAGCAATGGTTAAGGCTGAAGAATTTCTTGCCTCCATAATACCACTTAACACGATTTTCAATCTCTTAAAAGGAGTTTTTATCAGTGGACAGTGGATTAGTCTCAAAGAAACTTGGCAAGGTTGTCTTTGAAATACCGCCATTCATGGTTTCTGATAAGAAAATTAGCAAAGGGCAAATAAAATAAACACAGATAGTTTTAGTGGAAAGCTTTCTGTGAGCTGCTTCTGTCTTTCTTAATCAAGTAAGAATAGGCTGTGATTACAGTAATCATTATGCAATTAATCACTATAATTACTTTATATTGGAATAATAGTTTAAAAAGCAACTAACATATTTTCTGTTCTTGCTTGACTGGAAGACATTAAGTGCTTGTCAAGAAGTTACTAAAATTATGTCTTTGTAATTTATTTTTCTTTTTGTCATCTTATTATGTGGTGGTTTTTTAATGTAAAAGTAACAGTGCAAGTTTATGCCTGTCTTATACACAGACAATATTCACACAAAGCAGGGGATGTGCAGTTCTCCAGTGGTAATAGGATGCTATTTTTGTGTACTTGGCATGCCGCATGTTTCTATATGGCGTGTACTTACATGTAGGTGTCTGTAGTATGGTTACAATTATAGATGGCTTTGCATCAATGGAAAAAATCCCAAAAAATTAACAGTTAAAAACCACTTCTCATTGTGAAACTGAAGTTTTATCCTTCCTGGACTTTTTTTTATTCTGACTTTAGGCTGAGATTAGGTCTTAGCATCTGAAGGCTGGGCTATGTTTGTAGCCTCTTCTAAGCTCGACTAGGGGACTCAGTCCCTCCAATTACTTCTTACCTTAAGTTTCAATGTAATGAAGACAAGGAAAGATGAGAGTGTGCCTCAGTTAGGACTGCAGTTAGGAAAGTTTTATACGTATATCCCTATTTCCATACAAAGGCTGTCATGGGAGGCTTACAGACTGGGTTAGGCTGGGATTTGGTGTTCCTTCTTCACCTCTTCTCTCTCTGGAACCACTCATAGCCCTGAAGGCCACAGTCTCCCACTCCTTGTGCCACGATGGCCTCTAATCCCCAGAAATTTCCCAGAAGATTCATCCAGGAACACGCTATCTAATGCAGCCCATCAGCCTTCGTGCCTTTCACCGACCTAGCTCACAGAGAAGGATGCCTTTACTGTTAAAAGGTGTTTAATAAGATGTTCCTTACAGAGCCTTTGCACAGCTGTGAAAAGGTACGATCCTTTTCTGTCTAATTACCCTGCTGTTTTATACCACCCTTACTGTTAACATGAAAAAAAAACCATGATATATCCTCCCAGACAACTATGTGCACGCTGAGGGGACTGATTTGCTTCATATAACTGTATGAAATACAGCCAGGACAATATGGTGTATACATGGAGCTGTATAATTAAGGAAGAGTACTTTTTTCAAGCAGGCAACCAGCAAGCCGTGCATGACTGAATCCACTGATAAACAATTTAAAACAAGACCTGCCTAGACAATGTCGAGGCTTCCAAAATGCTGAGACATTTCCGTAAGTACGTTATTTTATGTTCCTTTGAAGAATGATCCCCAGAACCCCGACTCCTGGACCACATGCCACCCTACCAGGGCAACCAAGCAAGCTGTCAGTGCTAGGACCTAAACACACACATGCCTCTGCATTATCACAATGAGTGCACAATGAAAATCTCCAAATTTATACCTAATCCTGGATTTTTAGGATGCATAAAGCTGTGCAGGCAACAGTTAATATGCCAGACTTGGCCATCACCTCCATATCTACAATTGTGTATCCCAGTAAACGTGTACAGCTTTATATACCTATATATCTCAGCGAGTTTCAAACGCACGTTCTATCCAAAGATTTTCAAATACAGAAGAGGTAAAAAATGTAGAAAGTATTTTGCACTGACACTTACAAAAAAGTTAGTCTGAAATACTGGTGCAGAGCATGGATTTAGTTGCTACGAAATTATGCTTTTTAAAAGCACTTTCACTCCACCCACCTTTTTGAGATGGATCAGCAATGGCTATTTCTGTATTTCCCCAGGCAGGGGGTAAAAATGCTTTTAAATAGCACCCTCTGATTCCTCTCTAATGTTGGGCTCTGCCAGTCTACTACTCACGGGTGAACACAGTGAAACGGTTGTTAAATAGCAATTCCTCCCCACGCTCCCATCTTTCCGAGCGCGTCTCCGATTGGCAGCCCAGGAAAAATGCTCTAAAATAGCATTTCCTGCCAGTGTGAGACCCTGCTGGTACATTTCAAACAAGGAGTGAACCAACGTAACCCGAGTTTACCCTGGGATAGATTTTTACAGGTGATTGCGGGAGCATTTGGGCAGTTAGGGGAATTAAACTTGGAGCGAAGCTACTCGTGCAGACACAGACACATTCTTAAAGAACATTTTTATTTGGACAGATTAACATTTTCTGACCTCTGGAAAAATTCTGACTCTCCTAAGGGGAATATAAATGCTTTGTCTACATTAGGGTTTTAATAGACACAAGTTAACACGTCTTCGTAGCAGAACTTTTCTCCGTGGATGACAGTGACACAGCTGGTCATAATAGAACTTTGGGTAAAGACGTGTCAGAAACTTTTTTTTTTTTTCTTTTTCTTTTGGTAATGGAGAATCCTGTTACAATGTTAACAGGGAATCCTGTTACAGTGTTCATCACTGAGGTTTGGGAAGTTCTTTGTTCTTTTGATGAATGAATGCAAGCTTAGCAGTTTCGTATGTGAGTGACCCTATGTATGGGTTTGAGGCTATTTTGGACCCTTTTTTAAAGTCTGTTTGATTTCTTTCAAAATCAATATAAGTCTTGGTGTGGGTTTGTTTTTTTTTTCTTTTTNNNTTTTTTCTTTTTTTTTTTTTTTTTTGTTGTTGTTGTTTGTTTTTATTATTACAAAATAAAATAAATGTTTGTGAAACATCTACCTTTTTATCATCTGTATCTATTCATAAAGTATTGCATGAATTCGCAAAGAATTTAAATTGCTCTAAACCTAATATTGTCAATAATATATTTGGCAAAACGTGTGGGGCAATTTTAGCCAAGTATGATGACTAATTTCCTGCTCTGGGCTTGAAGCCTTTTCCTAAGCAGTTGCAAGGACACACAGTTCCAGGGATTTTGATACGTGTAAAAAAAAAAAAAAAAAAAAGAAAATGTGTCTCCATTTTGTTTACTACCTGTTACACTGCTGACTTTTAAAATTAGTTGTCTCTGTAGCGGGGCATTTTTGATAGGCCTTGATATCAGTTTCATTAACTTGTCATATGCAATTTCTCTTAAAATTTAGAGAGAAATTTAGGGAAGTTTATGTCAAATTGTCACTAATCTTGTTCCAGTTTCATATAAGATTATGATGCGAGTTTTACACGTTTTGGCAGGAAGCTTTGCATCTCCACATTACCTTTGCTCTAACATATCTTGGGTGAACTGAGCAAAATAGCACGTGTTGGTTTCACTGAAGCCAAGCGAAGAACTTCCTCTTGGCTACACTAGCAACAGGATTTTGGGCACAAAATTTTGGGGATTTGTCAGCATTGTAGCACTCCTTTTTCTCATGTCGTACAATCCAGATTTGACAAATTTTGTGGATTATCACTCCCCGTCCCTAAGGCGTTGCTCCCTCGCTCCCCACTGCTGGCCACCTGTACCCCTGCAAAGGCTCGTGTGGAAAATTAATCCTCTTGTTCGGCACAAGTGGGAGTGGAGTGCTATTTTCGGAACAAACCGTAAGACAGCTGTCCCCATTGCTACACCTTAGTGAAGCCCTTTGTTACCCAATGCCCCTCACTGTGTGTGGAAGCTGTTTCTGGAATGAATTAGGAGTCAAAGACAACATTTTCCATTGAAAAATACAGCTGATATGCCTCACCAGCCGGAAAGTGCCAGTTCTGTTTCTGTCTCCGTTTTGTGTTTCACAAAAGCAAAGATCTGAGATTTACCACTGCAGCACTGTAAAATTCAGGAATTTATCTTCATTGTGACAAAGCAAGAATGTATTTTGCCTTTGAGTCATGTAGGTGAACACCTGTTAACTTTGGGTTTTGGCTTTGAACCAATGACAAACTTCCTGATACTCTCAGTCAAAAAGCACCCTGTTCCACCTTGTTTGGACATAAAACCCAGAAGCTTGTCTCAGCATAAGCTAAAATAAAGGCACAGGTTTACCTGAAATATCTGCAGAGTTTTTGTTTCCTTTTTGGTGAGTTTGGGTTGATCCATGACAGAACCCAGTCCCGTGAAATTTGCACGGCTTCTAGCTGTCTCGAGAGAATTTTTCGAAAGTGAGGTAATAATATTTTTCTGATCTCCAATATGTTTTTTAAAATTATATTTTAATAGCTCTTTGTGCCTCTTTTTTTTTTTTTTTTCCTTCTTTAAAAAGAAAAAAATAATTATGGCAACTTAATTACGCCTTGCAAAGCACCAAAGTAAACCAAGTCCTTTAAAAATGCTTTAGGGTATGGTTCAGTCATTATGAGCTGGTATTTAGGAAGAGAATTATCATGTCTGGGAATTACAGACACAAGGCCCTGCACGTCAACAAGATAAGAGGAAATATGTCATATTATCTCTGGATACAACTTTTTACACAAATATGCACCCAGGATTTTTGAAGGTTTTCTGTAGCAATTCATTTCTGCTCACTTGGCACCTGCTGATGAAAGGGATCTCTGAGTGACAGTCTCAGATTTCTTTAGATCAGAACAAAACTGATACTCAGTCTTTCAGCATAGGGCAGAGAAAATAGAGTTTTTCTTCAAAGCTGAGCCACATGGAAGGACGACTGTCAAAAAGAAATAGAGAAAACAGGAAAATTAGGAAGGGCTGAGCATGGCCTGTTTGCAGTGCTATAAAGTCACTAAAACCTTGAAGGTACCTAAAATATTTGATATTCATGCCACTATATCAAAAGGTTTGGACTGCCATTAGGTATTAAAATTTGTCATTTTAAATTGCTTTTTTGCCAGCACTAGCAATATAGATATTGAAATTTCCTCAGAAAGTGCTTATCTCATCAAGAGTAAAATTATAGTATATGAAATACTAATTACAGTATTATGAAGAAAGGTGAACTTTCCGGTGACATTTTGTCTATTAGTGGAATACTAATGTTCTTCTTTCTTAAAGCAGAAGCCACAGATAGTGGTTTCTGTTATTTTCTCATCAGAATCTTTTTTACATATATGTATATAAAAAATGATTTTTTAAACCTTCTTAAGAGTCCATGATTCCTCAGAAGCAGTTGAGTCTTAATCACACCTCAATCATAGTTCATCAGTATGCACCAAGAAATTCTTCCTAATGTCTAGCCAGTAGGATAATACAAGAGGCTCTTCCTAGAGCTATGTAGTATCATGCTACTGAAAAATTAGTTATTATTTAATCTTGAAAGACATGTTATGAAGTTCTGATAGAATAGACTAGGGAATGCTTATTATTATTTTTGGTGTAGTTTATTCCTATTATCAAGGAACCAACTGATTTAGGTGATATGCAAACTTATTTCAATCTTTGCTAAGAACAGGTACCATCGTCCTTTGAAACACGATTACCTTGGGGTGTTGTCTTCATTTAAACATTCGTCTTCCATTCTATGTATTCAAACAAAATCATTTAAAATAAAAGCTACGCTATTTTTACTTCCAGAACCTTTTCTG
The DNA here is from genome assembly GCA_013400035.1 of Rynchops niger. NCBI lineage: Eukaryota > Metazoa > Chordata > Aves > Charadriiformes > Laridae > Rynchops > Rynchops niger. The sequence continues at coordinate 539,077 of VXBH01001008.1, forward strand.
GTTTCTTTAGTGCATTTTTTGTTTGCTTTGTGTTTGTTCTTGCAGTATGCTCCATACTGTCAAAGGCAGTCAGTCTGATCTCATGAAATGTCATACTGGGTCTATAAAATATTAAAGAAGTTTGTATAAATTTTGGATATCTAACAAAATGCACTTCATTATGTTTCAGCTCTACACAGTTCAGTTGTGATTTCCTTTGTCCAGACTTAAAATACTTTTTTTTTAAAAAGTCTCAGTAAATATTTTATCTGATAAATTTATCTTCTCTTTCCATTCATATAATAATATCCTCCAATAGATAATCTTACTCACACATTTTTTTCATATATAGTTAGGGTTTTTTTCCTCTCCGTATACAAAGGCAAGCCTCAAATATCCTGTGTTCACTGTGCTAAACTCCAGCTAGATGCCTAGCAGAGATTTATTAAATCAGTCACAGGTTTTGCTTTCCTGGTTGACGGCAAAAAGGCACAATCTATTCAACCACAAATACCTTTACATGAGTGTTTATCACTACGGTTCCACGTACAATTTTAACATTCATTTTTGGTAAATATTTGAATATTTATTCTACACACAGTGCAGATAGAAACATGTAGACAGAAAAACAAAAACAAAACAAAACACAAATGCAGAATCAATGCATTGGAAAACCACATTTTTATTCACACCCAAAATCTTTTCTTCTCTCACAAATTATTCTAAAATTTTCCAATAGATTTTAGTCTCGTTTTTTTAATATATACTAGTCTCCAAAATTTTAGTCTGTGTTCAGTCATTCCTGGAGCTGAGTAGACAAATATTTTGGGTACAGAGCTCTCACTTGTGGAATTGATTTGGTTCCATATCCCATGAATGCTAGAGTTCAGTTGCTTCTGATCACGATTGAGCTGTTCAATGTGGCTTTCAGCTGGGCCAATGGATCTACTGCCAAGGAGTTTAGTGACACACAGAATTAGAGTAAGAATCTATTAATTGATGAGAGCTTTTGTCAGGAGAGTTAAACGATTTATTTTAATGGCTATAATGGGGAGTACTTGCCTTTATCTATTTATTTATTTTAAAGCTGTGGCCAATTCTCTATGAGAACCAACCCAATCAAGTAAGAAACTCCCATAAAAAACAATTTATAGGAACTGTTCCTGCAAACCTGATACGTTACGTTCATACCGATTTCAGTGGGTGGGCTGGGCTGCGCTTGCTGCATCTGCAAGCCTCAACCCGCGGACAAATCAGTCACTGTAAATTCCTCTTCTGATGGGGAAGAATAGGAATCATGAGCTGTGTGAATGAGCTGCAATCTGCCAACCATCATTCCACTGTATTTCGTCTCCGCTTTTAGCATCTATTATGTAAAAAGGGAATATGTTGTGCTGCAAGATGAGTTTCATCGACAGGAGCGGGACAACGAAAGATCGTGAACCCATTGTCTTCCCAGGGTTTGACCCCACCACCATGCTCCGAGTCACTACACCGTCATTACGACCATTATTAGCTCCCTCTGATCGATGGCCGGCAGGCGAAGCAGGTCCTTGTGCTGCAAGAAGGCCTGCTGCTAAATACAAAACCACTTCTAATAGCTCTGTAAATCAAATGCACCAAGATAATAGTTTTCATCTACAGATCTGAAGGTTGTTTATGGAAGATGAAGTACTCAAAAAGATACATCGTCTTATTTCTCAGAGCAACCTGTAGCAGGCAGTTAAATCCTAAGGAGGAATTTTCCCAGAATCCATTTGCTGTAAAGAAATGGCTATCTCAAACAATAAATACAGACCTTGAATTCTTCACTGGTTCAGCAGAGTGGTAAAGGAATAACACATATTCTCTGTTGTTGTAATGAATGATCATTTTGTATACATGTAAGTAAAAAAGCAATATTATTGACTCTTACATTTAAGTCTTTCTGCTGAAATTTGAACTTGCAGACAACACATTAGGTGATGTTTTCATACATCAGATAGGCATTTATCCAGATATTGAACACATTATTATTACACAATTTGTCTTACTGTGACTTGGAATTGTGTCCATCTGCACATATTTAAAATGAAATGTGGTCAATTGATTAAGTGGAGGAGAGATTGATTTTTAGACTAAAGCATGATGACAATAAGTTATTTGCCTTTCAAAAATGTCAACCTCAAATATCCTTGACACTCCCAGCTTCCACAGAGTTTCACGAAATCTGTATACATTTTAAGGTTAAACTATTCTATGACTATTATTTGTAAAAATAAGATTTTCTTGTTTTGTTGTTTGATGTTTTGTTTCCTCCATTTATCCTGTCTCTCTGCCTGCCTGGATGTCTTTAGGCTGTGGGATCTCAGTGTAGAGTTGGGAGGGATTGGAGACTATTATTCCATATAAGATTCTCCTTCTGAAAATGGGCCTTAACAGTAGAATTTCCCTTTGATCAAAACGTGTCCTTTTTCTGCTTGGTTTCCATTACTACTCAGTACATGGAACAGTTTGAAAAAATGCAGTTTTCTTTACTTTGTTAATAGTCTCTGGAAGACAATTCAAAAGAAAACGTAAAATGGCTAAAATACTGTTTCATATAAAATATTATCTGCAGAAGTGAAACAAGAACTGATGCTTTCAGACATGAATATATTACCTGATAATGCTTCCTCCTTATCTGCTTACATTACCCCCAAGCTATCTTCTTTTTTCCGATGAAAATTTATTTTTAATAGATCAGGACATTGTGAAATCCAAGGGTTTTTTCCTTAGAGATGTTGAACCTTCTGCTTTTATCAAAGACTTTTTTAACAGACAGGTACATTAAGTAACATCATTTTGTGAATATTATAGTAAGAATTATTCCTGCATAGCACTCTAGAAGTACATGTTAAAAGCTGTAAAAAAATAAGAAGCACGTGCAGCTGTAATTGTTTTCAGTTTGTGTTAAGAAGACTCATGTACTATGATAGTATATAGAAGAGAGAGCATCTATTTAAAAGACAGTTCTTATTATCTGTCCTATATAAAAACCACAATAAAAGAGAATTCCCTACTCCAAAAAAGTGTAAAGAGAACAGAGCTGAAAAGTATAAGGGAAAAAAATAGAGAGGTTAAACAAATAGTCTTTCAGACATTCATTCAGATTATATTTTGGATTTTAAGCTGTGAATAAATGGCCAGGGTTTGGTTTGGTTGTTTTTTTTNTTGTTTTTTTTTTTTTTTTTTGTGTTTTTTTTTTTTGTGTTTTTTTTTTTTTTTTTTTTAAATCTTGCTGTATTATGAGGGTTGTACAAGACTTTTATGAGCACTTTGATCCTCAGAGAACAAACATTAAGGGTAATAGGAGAGCTCTTTCTCTCTGGGTCTCTGAACAGAGTCAGATTTCCCAAGGGGTAATTCTCTGAGGAATTAGAAAGCAGTTTGAGGTCATGTTTCCTGAAATAGGGATTGTGTTGTCTGACTGCATTTTTCAAGGCCTCAGGTGTGTTTGTGTGCACAACACTTCAGATAGATAAACACAAACTGCGTTACTGACCTCGCTGTTCTTTGAAACCGTCATCCAAAGCATCCTCTGTATGAAAAAACAAGTGTGAAAAGCAGAGAAAAGCACCGTTTTGTTACCATTTTGCACTTCACTGTGTAGAAACCTTTCTGCAAGGTGCATCGCACATTGAGGATAACGCCTGAACAACAGCTAACGCCGCGATCCTGCAGCTAAGGGCTGGTCTGTGCTCTCTGGCAATGAGTGTTCACTTGGGGCTGTGTGAGGGAAAACGTTTGCGAGCAGGCAAACGAGACGTTTTACACCTCAGCAAAGAAAGAGAGGACAGAAAGACCCTATCAGGATGACTGTTTAACGGAGGATTTATAAAAACACACACCACTAAGTCACAAAACACGACAAGGTCCTGGGGTAACCTTGGACTGTGCAGGACTCAGGAAGCCAAGTCCATGACTTTTTCTTTTTAGCTCTGAATGAGCAATTTAAGTGTGAGTCTAGCTCTAAGTACGCAGTCCCATTTACCTCAGTGGGAGTATCATATGCTTAAATTTAAGCATATGCTAAATATCATGTACAATTGGGACCCATTTACATCTTTAAGTAGGAGAAGCAGTGTGGGTGATGGAGTAAGTCATTTCTGGAGCTCAGGCAGGGATATACATAAAAATATGAAGAACAAATGAGTAAGTGGTGTATTAGAGTGGTAAGTGTCTGCCTGTAAATTGTTAGCAAACATAAGCCATTAACACGAAGTCACGTGTTTCCAAAAAGGCAGTGTGGAGAGTTACTGTTAATGCATGTCATAAGCATCTCTAATTATCAACAGACAAAAATGCCCTCAATATTTAAAAAAAGAAAAAAAAAAAAAAAACCAACAACAAAAAAACCCCAGAATGAATACGTAGTTGTGCATATGTAATTTTTCTCATGTCTCACTGTTAGCAGAGATTTTCTGCCTTTGATCCCTGCACAGCAGGCTTGTGTGTGGGTGTCAGAGTGCAGGGATGGTGGGAGGGAGGAAAAACAAGATGAGGATGCTTCTTGCAGCATCGTGTTGCTGCCCGTGCTCCCCGCGCACAGCTCCCTTTGTGGTCGCATCCCCTGGCAATACTGATGCTACTGTAGCATCTTCTTCTGCCATAGTCTCTGAGAGACAACAGGTAGAGACAAGGCAGTCTGTGAGACCAAGACAGCAGGGGAACAGTGAGGTTCATATGATTAGCCCAGGCAATTTGCCCAAGTTGTAGTGAAGCACCAACTCATACGGTTTGTAGTATCTTCCATGTGCCTCTGATCGTACTCATTCCACTTTTCAAGCAGCTCCACTACAAGGCCTCTGACAACACACGAAAGTATACTTTACCCCATCTTTCTGAGCTGGACCAATATTTTCCAGTAGCTTTTGATTTTTCTGCTCTTGAAGCACCAAAAGGGCATGCTTCATCCAGACATGTTTTCAAAAATTAGTTATCACCCAAGCCTGTTTGGGCAGCTAAAAAGGAGAAATCAGCGGCCATTTCCACTAGCCAAACTCTTCCCAGTGCTCTTCCCCCAGATAAATCTGAGTTGCAAGGGTTTGAGCTGATCTCCTCCAAAGTGAAGTATCAAATAAGCAGCCTGTGCTGAGCACGGATGGAGGCACAAGGCACCGTCTCTCAGCAAGGACTTAATCTATCAGCATGGTCACATTCCTCCTGCAGTAAATTTGACCCAGATTCAATTATTTATGAGCAAACAGCCTCATGCCTACAGTTAAAAGGAGAAACTGAGTATAACATTGGGGACACACATGCAGTTCATTGTCTGTGTGTAGATTTCCAGTCGTAACTTAATAGACTTTTTGTGAATATTTGGCCTACCCGCTTTGAAAACTAATTTTGGATTTAGGTTACCATTGCTCAAATATAATGCTGTTATTTCTTCTTTCCACTGCTTCACGGGAAAGCCACTGAAAAGATTTATATTTGTAACTTCTGTGTCTTAAGGAACTGGAAGGAAAATTAAGTACATGCTGGGACACTTACCTAGACATAATCACGGAAGGTACATTTCTTCCAATTCTTCCCCTTTTCTTCAACTCTCACAGCACAATCATTTCTCTGTGTGCAAGCACACAGTTGGACACAGCAACCGGGAATGATAATACTGAACGTATAGGTTTTGTGTGTACATTTTTTATCTCTGCATGCCACAAGTAATTCCGTGATGAAACCACTCACAAATGCACATATGTAATTGTATTTATTTCTCTGTGAAACCCATGACATTCTGTTCTGGAGAGCAAGTTCTATTCCATGTTTAGTTACAAGCAAAAAAAACAAAATGTAGAAAGGAAAAAAAAAAAAAAAAAGGAAGATATCAGATAAATAACAGATCCCTTTTTTCTAGATGCTGGACTATTAGGAATTTCTTTGATTTAAAGGCTGCCTCATTGACCAAACACAGCACAGGCCGACATATAAAAAATAAAAAAGTTGCAACACAAGGCATTCTGAATCTATCACTTTTATGTTACGCTCATCAGCATGGTATGAGAGTGCCAAGTCTGCACACAGTCTGGGTGAAGGCACAAATAGGTAGTGTAAGCAGTATCCTGTAGGAAAACCGTTCTCCTCAAACTACTGCCTGAGCGACTGTAAAAAAAATATGCCCTTGTGTTTCTGGGTAGTAATAGAAGTGCCAGAATCAATTATCTCTGAGAGCTCTCGGGCAGTAGGGAGAGACACGTCTGACGAAGCAAGGTGCGCTTGCCACGCAGTTAATTGGGTCTAAGATATGTAGCACAGACAACAGCTCCCTCTGTTATTGCAGGATCCACTTTTCCTCCGGTCCTTTAACGGGCAATCCAATTACTAGAGCTGAAGAACCAGGAGTTACATACTCAAACAGAATATTCCATACTTAGAGGGCAAGTTAGGAGTCTCTTGGGTTATTTTTATTTACAAATACCACACATAGACGTGCACTTGGGATACACTATGAGAGATAACCAGCAGGACATGGCGTAGAGCTGCTGCCGCTGAGAAATAGCAGAGCTCCGGGTGATGAGGTCATTTTGAGGGCTGGCTGTATATATCTACACCGAGCGTGCTAAGCAACACATCTGCTTATTGAAGCATTCATAAACTGCCTGTTACTATCATTTATATTGTGTAGGATGCCTTGAACTCCTCTTGGCTTTCCTGAACAGAGATCTCCATCAGTAGCCCCTCAACAAGGCAGCCAAATATGGTACCCAAGAACCTTAAGAGTTTCTAGCCTAACTCGTACACTGCACAAGAATAGATAATGGAGAAAGAGAGAAAGAAAACCTTTCCATAACAAGAGTTACTGTGTTTGATGTTTGTGTTTGGTTTTTTTTTTTTTTTTAATATAAACTCCCTTATTAAAGAAGCCTCATAATATAACAAAGAAATTTGAACAATAGAAGGAGAAAAATTACTATTTACAGTTCTATAAATAGACTAATGAGGTATTTTTTCAAGCTTAAATGTCTTTTCCTTCCTCCTTGTTTTATTAATTGATGTTCAAATAAAATTAATTAGCCTTATGACTCAGAAGAATACTCCAATCTGACAAATTAGCAGCTAAATTGTTTTGGTGCAGTATTTCAGTGCTTATCAAGAGGACCATTAGTCATTGATCAACTTGCTCAAGAAAGATGACAAACCCTCTTGTCAATAATTTTGCCGACAGTTTAAGCAACAAGGAAAACAATCCTGCTTAGAGCATCTCAGCACAGCTTTGGGGACGGAGTGGGTTTTGCTCTAGTACCTGATTGACCTCAGACCTGATGCAGAAAGTGAGTAAGCACCCACATCAGCTGAACTGATCTTGCTCTGAAATTTTAGCATCTGGCTGTTTAGCAAATCTAGAGCTTCCAACAGAGTATGAAAACCTATTAATTTCTTTGGAATCCTATGTAAATCAAAACTTGTAACCAAAATGGGACCTGAGAAGGACACATTTATACACATAAAAAGAATAAAAAGAATTTAAAAAAAGAAAAAGAAAGAAAGGAAAGGAAAAGAAAGAAAGAAAGGGTACCCGCCCTACATCAGGTACCACACTCTACAGGCAACGGCTATATGCCACAGGGGCACACCACAGCTCACTTTGATGCTGGTCATCTTCTCTCTTCTACGCAGTGGACTTGCAATACAGAGTTGAGGCTGGGAGGCACCAAAACTCACTGAAGAGGTGGCTAAACCAAATGGAAATAGCATTTAGTCTAGAACAAACAACAGCTTGCTTTTATTCAGAAATATTATCTCTTTTTTGCACAATAATCTAGACGAGAAGCGGGTCACCCAGGAGGCTTGGTGACTTGTGTTAGCTACTTTTCTGAGATGGAAGGAATTCATGCCAAAAGCTTCAATTTCAGGTGCTTATTGTGGCCAGCTGAAGTTGGGTGGGAAGTCTGTTTCATTCCTGCTCAAGCTGGACCTAAGGCAATCATGAAAAATTTCTTCACCTAAAGGGTTTTCAAGCATTGGAACAGGCTGCTCAGGGAAGTGATGGAGTTGCCGTTCTGGAGGTATTTAAAAGACATGTAGATGTGGTGCTGAGGGACATGGTTTAGTGGTAAGTTGGCAGTGCTAGGTTAATGGTTGGACTCGATGATCTTAGAATCATAGAATCATAGAATTGTTAGGGTTGGAAGGCACCTTAAAGATCATCTAGTTCCAACCCCCCTGCCATATGGGCAGAGACACCTCCCACTAGATCAGGTTGCTCTGAGCCCCATCCAGCCTGGCCTTAGAAACTTCCAGGGATGGGGTTTCCACCACCTCTCTGGGCAACCTGTTCCAGTGTCTCACCACCCTCATGGTGAAGAACTTCTTCCTAACGTCCAGTCTGAATCGACCCATCTCTAGTTTTAATCCATTCCCTCTAGTCCTACCATTACCTGACATCCTGAAAAGTCCCTCCCCAGCTTTCTTGTAGGCCCCCTTAAGGTACTGGTAGGCCACTATAAGGTCTCCTCAGAGCCTTGTTTTCTCCAGCTTGAACAACGCCAACTAAAACTATTAAAAATCTGAGAGGTGGTAGCCAGGATAAATTAAGCTCATGATACGCTTAAATTTCCACAATGACTCAAGTGTAAGTCATAATATCAAGTTATGCAGTAGCTAAACAAAGTTTCAGACAGAAGCTGGTTTTCAGAGGACTTCTATTTTCATATATCAAAAAATGGCTTTACCTATGTTATAGCTGGACAGATTTGAAAAAATAAATAAATATGGGAATGATTAAATGCTGAATTTAACAGCCAAAGTTCTTATGTATCTGAAGTAACCTTCCAAGAGACCCATACTTAAACAAGCCTTAAAATCACATTAAAAAATGGAGTAATACAGTGTTTTGATAACTACTACAGTATTCTCCTATTACTATTATTGTTTATCTAATGGCAAATTACAGAACTGAACCGAAATTATGGCTCTACTGTGCCAGATGCTTTATGTGTATAAGGCTGTATGCATTGCTGTGTCATCAAACACAAAATTCGAAACTGTTAATTTGGCTAAACATCAAACATTTTTAGTTTAGTAGGAAGAAGATCCACAGGCTCAGTGCTTAAAGAAACTTAAATCTAACTGTGTAACCCCATCCTAGCATGTCAGCTGTAGCTAAAAACCTAACATAAACAAGCCCACTTCTAACATGTTTTCTATTTGTGTGAATCTTCTATAGTCTCTTCCCGTATTCTTAATGTCTTCTCTGTCTTTCCATCAATTTTGTCAGAAGATCTGATTGGCAAGTGTTCTTTGCTACTGGATATTGTTTGCTTCAGAAATATCTTAAGGGAATTGGTGACATTATGGCACACGTAGAGTGGCATAGGAGGTCCTGGAAATATTGTATTCACTGTACAAACATTGAAGTGTCTATAACATTCACAATTCAGCATGGCTCAACATGCATGGTAAGGGTGACACATCCTAGACTAACTAAATTCCTGTCCTTTTTGGAAACCATAACTGTAAGCAGATATGCAAAGTCCTTTAATGTTTTTCTTTCTGAGACTGGCAGTCAGAAAAAAGCATTATATGAAATACAATTTATTTTAAATATTAGCCAGATGTATCAGGCCCTTTTTTTTTTATTATTTTATAATATTATTTCTACTGATGACTCATATCTATATCTACAAGTTATTTGAAGTTTTATTTAAAAAAAAAATAGTTCATGCCTGCTATTTTCTTTGGAAGCTAAATACATGCTTAAGTGTTTCATAAATCTTCTTGATCTTGACTGTCAACTTGGAGTTGAGAATGGATTTAAACTCCCTGGACATAAGATTGTCTTCAGTATTTAAGCCATAGATGCGAACTGACACATTTAAGAAATTCTGGTGTATGTACCAGAAATAATGGTCCTGGGATGGGCACATANCCAAAACCCAACAGATGTGTTATCTAGCCTGAGAATGGAATTTAAAATATGTCAGATGACTTCGAAAATCTCAATGTTTTTAAAGTTACTGTTTTCATAAATGCCTTTTCTATCTAGTTCGATAGGATTCCACTGATGAGACTCTTTGCTGGAAAACTGTTTCTTAAGCTAAAAGCCCTTAGAGTTATTGGACATGAAAGGCTATCTTAGGGGCAGTATTTATGAAAAAAGTTCTCCCACAGCATGAGATTCAACATTTTACATGTAAGAGTTTGTGTGTGTAATATATTTATTTATACTTATCTAAATTTAACATCTTTTCACAATATGTAGCCTAAATCTCCCTTTGCTCATGAATGTCTCAGTACTCCTACTTGGACTACATGTACTTAGAGAAAATATTTATATTTTTCTGAAGACCACTGTGATCACGTTGAAATACCAACCATCTAATGAAGTCGAGGAGGATATGCAAATGAATTCTGATTTGGCCCTTGCTATCTGTAGCTGGTGTGTCCCCTCACATTACCATTAACATGACCTACAGCATAATATGATGCGACAACTCTTAATATCAGATGAAAGGACACAATGTAATATGACAACAATGTAAAAGAATACGCTGCTTTCAGACTGGGTTTTTACTCTTCCTTTCCAATGGGCTGTACACAACCTAAAATAACCCAAAGTGATGAGATGACAGTATGCAGCAACTGCTCTAAATACCTAGGGAAAAATACAGTCTACCATCTTACCAATGTGTTTTCAGGCAGCTCAGATTAAGTATTGCTTTTGTAAGACAGACTTGTGTACTCTAATTATTGCATTAAGTTGCATATAGCTCCACTGTAGCTTGAGTGCACTGAGCTCACTATGGACCTTAAATTGGAGGGATTTTTTTGAGTTTGAGTAAAAGTTGCAAGACTTGGGATGCTCTTCATTCAAATTTTCTCGATCGACAGACACCATCACTACTAAATGTGTTGCTGTCATGTAGACAGCCATTTGTACCTCCTACCTCTGTCCCAAGCCTTCCTTTTCTTATTTTGCCATTAGAAGGGGTTATGAAAGAGGATTGGTCTCTGTCCCAGAGCTAATAAAAAATACACTCTCACATGACCCTCTGGGAGCTTTTTTTAAATTCCCCATCTAAAATGTCAAAACTGGTTAGCACAAAGAGTAAAGTTATCATGTGCATGAACAGGGGCTGCTCGTGAATAACAACGTCTTATTAAACTGCAAACAGAGGTCTTCAAAACACCCAAGGTGCATCCAGGCATATCTGCAGTCTAAATAACAGCACTTGAACATAACTGCATGGCTCTTTTTTTTTTTTTTTTAAATATATACACTTTCATGTTCATTCCATCTGTTCTGGTAGTTTGACAGACCAGGGTGTCTTTCTCCAGGGAACAATGTGGACCTCACTGAGAGCAGAAACACCTTTAGATCTGAGCTTACTCTATTGAATTGCCTTGGAGTGATGACATAGAGACATGCATAGCCTTGCAATAAAGCATGAGTTGGAATAAGGAATGGTTTGGAAACAAAAAATGCATGATCTTAATTCACATAAAGATGTATCAAGTTATCTACCACACGTTACAGCCCTTTGCCATAAGCGTGGAAGGATATTTGTCTCTCCTCAGGACTAATGCGTGTACTGGAACAAACCTCTGTTTTTTCACATTATAAAATCTTTGTTTCCTCTTGGAAGAGCAAGAGTTTGACCTCTCCGGTAAATAGGATTAAAGTTCTTAGAACCTTGCAGGCATTTGTTAGTTATTACTCACAGCATCCTACTAGGAAGATAAGAAATTGCTGTTGCTTCATTTTATATGTTGGGAAAAAATAGAAGCACAGAAAAGCTAAGGTATTTACCAAGTCTTTTGTCTGTGTCTCACTTAACACCAGGGGCTCTGGACTATGTGATTACATCGTACTTGAAGTAAATACAGAAAAACATTATCTTTAAAAGACCAAAAATGGTGAAGCATTTTTTCTTCTTAAATAAGAACAATTATATTCATATTTTTAATATTCATTCCATTGTAGCATTTCTGGGACTAAATAAGTGAATATTTTATGAACTCTTAGGAAATGCTGAAGCTAAACCTCCGAGAATAAACCTCACAATTGTGTACAGCCTTTCAATGTTTTGAGCAGTGCTTAAGCTGCTAAATATTAGCAGCAGTGTTAATGGTTCTCTGCCATTGCACACAAGATGAAAGTCTCTCTTGTAATTTTCTATTAGGAATTTTTCAGATGATTCTTGCTGCCTGAGATGTTACTTGGCTTTCTGCAGTCGTTCATAAAACTCACTCTTCTACTTTGATATTGACCGAACATACCCCTCACTGCTGCATGCTGACACCGGTTCTGTATTCCAATCAGATTGCCTTCATCACTGAGATTCTTCCTTCTTGCCATTTGCTAGTACCTGAATACGGCATCAAACATCCAATGAGAAACATGAGATTCTGAAGATGGGATATGAAAGCATAAAGAGAGAAATAACACAGAAACAACCTTTCTCTTGTGATATGGAACATCTTTTTCTCCCTGTCAGATGCTTCACATCTGTCATAGACTATTTGATACCCGTGCATTCATCACATGCTGTGCCTTAGATCAAATGTCAGGCAGTTCACATCATCCAAATTCATCACAAAGCCAAATATGTGCCTTTGCAATGGGGCCAAGGAAATATAGGCTAACAAACCCAACAAAATACAGTGAAGTCTTTGACACTGCTGTTGGTTTGTGGTCCAGGAGCGGGCAGGGGCTTCACAAGTTTCTTGGTGTGGAAATCATTCAAAGGAAACTTGACCCAACTACTTAAAGGACAGAAAATCCTGATATTTGTGGTCACTTCATTCACTTATTCTTTCTTTTCCATGAAGTTTGCTTGTAGCTCTGGGACAAATACTAACTTTCTTCCTAAATTCTGCTGGAATTCCACATTGGTGGGATTCCCTGGAGCCTCTGAGTCTGCAGTTTAGACAGGCAAGACAGAGCTTCCAGGTACTCACACTTTGATCATTTTGTAACCATTATACATATATTTTATATTTGGGTTTTTTTTTTCTTTGCTTTCTTTGAATTACATAGTCATGGGCAGCAGAAGAAAAGAATTCAGCTTTTGTTTTCTTCAAAAATGCCGCAAATGCTCAACAAATTCTGAACTACGTCAATAACTAGGTGAGATTAGGGCAATAGTATTCCAAAGGTCAGTATCATTCATTTAAAGGGTTTTTACCGGATGTCTTTTTTCCTTAGTGCTAGCTGTGTGCTCTAGGAGAGATGAAACACCGAGAGCTCTGGGAAGGGTCAGGCTTTGGGAACCAGCCAAAGAGCAGCAAATGCTCCCTAAACTTAACCTGAGATGGGGTACCCGTCTTCTTCTCTCCCACCAAGAGAAAGGAGCATCTATGGACCTCTGGCCTTGAGGGGATTGTTTGGAGTTTATTAGAGGTTATTACATGCCACAAAGCCAGATATTGTTTGATAATAAGCAAGGGGAAAGGGAGAAGAGAGCACAGTGAGCAGGGGAGAGACTTGTATTCAAACTCCTTCTATTTTCTCTGTTTCTAAACCTCACTGTTCTACTAGCTTTTCAAATGAAAAGAATTTGCTTCAGAATACCGAAGTCTTTGTGGTGCTTTTTGAATGTTCATTTTAAGGAAAACATGTAGCAGATCCTTCTCAGAACTCTGTCTGACTCTAGGTCTTAACACTTCTTTGTCTCATATGTAATTTATGGAAATCTGCACACTTCTGGGTAGTGTGGACCTGTAGATGTTGCCATTGGATTCCGTTTATTTCTTCCGATGAGCTTTAAATCAGCCTGAATAAAAAAAAAAAAAAAAANAATAAAAAAGACAAGCCAAAATAAAAAACTGAACAACTGTTAGATGTTTTCAAGTGGTCCAAAAAATGTGAAGTATGTAAATACCACTGTTATTACTAACGTCTCATGTTTATATCATCTCAGCCTTTGTATAACAAAATGTGCATAGGTTTTAAAAATTGCCTGTGCTGGGAGCCATTCATGTGCAAGGTCATTCTGTCATCACATCATCTAATTTTATCCATATGAAAGTTAGTCATCAAAGGTAATTATCTACAGCCAACGCAGAGAATGTAGCACCTCCACGGGCAATCCATCCTACGTATGGCAGACATCTACCCTTGAAAGGAATGAATTGCTTAGTACCGATGCCCGTATCTCTTCATTGCATTCAGGGGGAATTTCAGTAATTCGATTATATTATCTGCCTAAATTTTTTTATGGCCAAATTTAAGCAGAGTAAATGGCAGTTGAGGCAGATCCCTTTCAAGGAGAGATTGAGATTCCAGCTTCAGCTATGTGAGGTCTAGTGATTTTCAGGAGACCTTAGCATCTGCTGAGGGATTTGCTTCATAGAAAGCCCCATTCAATTGGGCTGTTGAAGGACTATAAGCTTCAGAAGGAGCCTTGGTGAAAATAGCCTTCAGAATCTACAAGGAGGGAGGGATGGATTCATGCATGAATGCACGGATGCTAAAGGCTGGTATAAAATGAAACAGCTAATTGAGCCTGGAGGCTTTGAGAGTTTAATGGTAATAAACAACACCTTGAAATAGTGCAGCAATTTGAACATGCCAAATTTTGTAGGTTTCTTTGATGTGTGATAGAAAGTAATTTGAATCAGCATGAGAGTCTGAATCAAGCAGTGTAAGCCCTACCAGAACCCGCAGGGGCTGGCGTTCTTCTGGCTTGATAAAAGGTTTCTCGAGGCATTAAGTAAAGTCCATGGGGGGTGGGAACACAAACACAAGCCACTGAAACGTAAATTCCCGTTTTCCCTCTCAGCTCTCTTCCTTCTCCCCAGCATCAGTTTGTCATGAGGTGCTAGTATCATAATGTGTCGTAGAAAAAAGAAGAAATATATACTGGACTTCTTGAAGAGAAGCACTTCTTAAGGTCATACTCCATCTACTTGCAGCAAGCTTGGACACAAATAGTTTCAAATGGGACCAAACCCCTTTTTGAATCCTGTGGTTTTGGCCACATCAGTGTAACTCAGGTTCGGCTGTCTCTGACAAAGCAGAGCCTGTAGCTCGTCTCTGGCAGGTTGGAGCTCAGATGGAGGGAAGTCCTACCGCCCCCCTGCACAGACCTGGTGCATTCGGCCAGATCAATACATGCCATTGCCAAGAAACATCTTTTGGGGTGGTTCTTCCTTCCAGAAGTGCAGCTTTGTCACACAAAAGGGCGAGTTCTCTCAGAAGCAGCTGACACCCTGCAGATAATGACAGCTCAAGTGCAAAGCTTTAGCTGCCGAATGCAGGAACAGAACAGCTCGGCTTTAAAGCCTTGAGATTATGTAGAGCCACACTATTTAGGGCCTTTAGGGAAAGAATACCAGACAAGTTAGATCACTATGAAAAATGATCACTAGGGACTACAATACAAAATAAGGTATATAAATAAGTGTCACACAAAACTGCCGTAGAAAAATAAGAAACAAAGCCTGCAACATTCTTCCACATAATGGCTTTATAGAAACATTACAACATTACACAAAGCTTGGAGTACAATATGAACCCCTGCAGACTCTGAAATGTGGTAAGCTGTAGGGTACAGGAACCCACAGAGCAGCAAAAGCAAAGTTTTAATGGTATTTTAAATGTTATGACTATACAGAAGGAGAAATCTGCAATATAATCCTTTTCAGAATTCTTTGCGCGTGGCAGAATAGGCGGGAGCTCTGAGGCTGTCCTCTAAATCTGGCTGTGACCCACCGAGAACAAATGCTGGTAAGGGCAGCAGTTAAGGGAAATAGTTTGCAAAGGCAGAGCTTAGGACATCGTCGAGGTCTGTGCTGCTTTTGTTCTCAGTGCTCCTCTTATTACCGTGCACCATTGACACACACATACATTTCCATTTTGAACACACACTCCCCTTGCCATAAAATATTTTGCTTCCAAAGGGAGAAAGTTGCATGGTCGGACTCCATCACATTTGTCCTGAACTGAAATTCACTCCCATCAAAGGATCCTGGAAACCCAAAGGAAAGGGCTTGTGTTTCTAAAGTAGGGTGCTGCTACGTTAAAAAAGAAAAACAAAAAAACCCCAAAACAAACAAACAAACAAACAAACAAAAAAAAAACAACAAACCCCAAAACAAAACAAAACAAAAGTCACTGCAAGACTAAAAAGTGTTGTAAAATTGCTCAAGTTTCCATGGAGTTTCATCAGCTGGAATTCAGACAGCACTAATACGAGGAAAATACTTTAGCGATGGATATTGTCTTCTCTTCTGCCACACAGATCTGCCTGCCTGGCCCTGTAACCCCCAGGCTTTCCTTGGCATGAGTCAGATGGGAAAACAGGAGAGGGCTCATCACATCAGAGTGACATGAAAACGCATCTAATGTGCTAACAATCTCTTTCAACATACTTGTCCTTTTACAACTGACAGATAACCAAAAATGTTCTTGTTTTAATTTACATGGCCGTCTGATTATTATTTTCCACATCTAAGATTGGTTGCAAATTTCTTCTTGAACACACAGATCTCAAGATTGAAAAGGGAAAATTCAGATTAATGTAAGCTGTTCAACAAGCAAGAAAAGAACAAGAAAAAAAATAGAAACTAAAACATAATTCTGAGATGACATTTATTTTATTGTCTTGAAAAGAAACTTTGTCTGTCACAAGTCCTGTTATTAGCCAGCTGTTTAGTTAACTGAAATATTGATCAAGCCTGTCACGCTTTCTTTGTCTGTCAGGAACAGGAGAAGGTGCTGACCCTTTGCAGGAAACTGTAGTGACAGATCTGTAATTTGATAATCACTTGTTCAGGAAAGATTTCACTTTGTTCCCTGATGTGAACTCTGGCTACTTGTTTTCCTTTGTTTGTTTTGTGTTTTGGTTTGGGTTTGTTGTTTTTTTGGTGTTTTGGTTTGGTTTGGTTTTTTTTTAATAATTTCAAGCTTAGCCTATTAAAAGCTTCAGAGTTAGATAAAGAAACATAATATGATTATCAGTCTTGGAGAGTACACTTTCTAGATTTTGTCTCTGTTTAGTTCAGGTGACTATGCCTATTAGGGAGAGGCTATTTGGTTTTTTTCTCCTATTTCTTATGGAATCACAGAATGCTTAGAGTTGGAAGGGACCTTAAAGATCATCTAGTTCCAACCCCCCTGTCCTGGGCAGGGACACCTCCCACCAGACCAGGCTACTCAAAACCCCATCCAACATGGCCTTGAACACTTCCAGGGCCGAGGCATCCACAACTCCTCTGGTCAATCTGTTCCACTGCCTCATCACCCTCACGGTAAAGAATTTCTTCCTAATATCTAATCTAAATTTCCCCCTTTCAGTTTAAAACCATTACACCTCGTACTATCTCAAAAACAGTCCTTCTCCACCTCTTCTGTAGGCCTTATTTAAGTAGTGGAAGGCTTCTATGAGGTCTTCCCGGAGCCTTCTCTTCTCCAGGCTGAACACCCCCAGCTCTCTCAGCCCCTCCTCACAGAAGTGCTCCAGCCCTCTGATCATCTTCGTGGCCCTCCTCTGGACCCTTTCTAACAGGTTCATGTTCTTCCTATACTGAGGACTCCAGAGCTGGACACAGTACTCCAGGTGGGATCTCATGAGAACACCTTTTGAGAATTTTGCCTACAGAAAAATCTTGTTGAATTGCTTTTTTCAGACTGGAGCTATAACTCAGCAGCCATTTACTACTGCCCTTCTTACTGTTGGATCTCAACAGAATGTTTTTTGGAATTGGGTATTTCCCATCTTGTAGTGGTTGGGAAGCTCAAAAAGTATCTCCCACGTTTTTTTAGCTAGGCACAAGGCCTGATTCAGCAGAACTTTCCTGTTTCTCAAGTACCTTAGGAGAACCAAACCTCCAGTTAGTTCAGCTTCATTTACAGTGCTTGGAAATCCATGGGAGCAAGACGGTGCACCGTGTAGTGCAGAAAATCTTCTTTCTTAAAATTGTGAATAATCAAATAACTAAAATAGGCAATCCTCCTGTAATTATTTTGTTCCATTAAATGTTCTATCCATCAGAAATTAATTGTTGTAATTAACAAGCGAAGTATTCTCTTTCTTCTTTCTATGTCACTGAAATGATCCTCTGCATGCCATTATTTGGCATCATTAACTGAAACGAAGACTGTGTGTCTTCGTTTGATGAACAAGGCTGTCACCTTCTCTGGATTTTTCTGTATTTTTAGTCTGATCAAAAGCAGTCAAATATTTTTCCCCACAGCTAAACTATAGCAGTCGTGTTCAGAGGTTATGCACTCTTGAAACTGAACTGATACTTCTATGGCAAACTTCAGTTGCCTTTGAGATTAACTACATTTAAAACAACTGGCTGAAAAGAGTTATGATGCTGAAGCATATTATTAATGTAGGCCAAAACTGAAAGAGAGATTAGTTTGCCATTCTATGGTTTGGTATCTGATTGTGATTAATTTTTGAGGATCTTAGTGAATTGTCTTGAAGGAAAATTTTCAAAAGAGTCTAAGAAAACACTTTACCCAAATCCCTTCACATCTTGGGAAAGGGAGGTTCAGTTTTTTACAATCTTGCATTAATGTTGAGATGCTGTTATTTTTCAATACATTAGATGTTTTAGTCTGGAGTTCCCATCCTATTACTAATGAGTGGATTGCGTCCTCATATGGATGATCTGAGACCCAAGGAAGTCCATTTTGCTGTATTCTAGCCTTCAGTGGTTAAGCACTTACAACATAATTAATCCCCTCCTAAAATAAGGTGAAACGTGAAATCCATTTGACTGAAATTTAGACTATGAAAAATTAGGTATGTAGCCTAAACTGGGGTTCCTTCTGTACTCAGCGGAGAGAGATGTTACTTAGAAAACCATCCTAACCTAGGTGTTCACAATAATGATCATGACCGTACCCTCTGAGGATGGCTCTGTTTTCTTACTGACCATAGATAGGACCTGAATAACGCCTAACTTTAGAGAGCGAAACCCTGATGAGGAAAATCCCAGCCTTACTGACAAATATTTCCTTATCCAGTTCAAGAGACATCAAAATAACATTTTTCACATCTAGGAAGTTTCTATGATTCCATGGCAACCTCCTCTGCCAGAATCTGTGGATTGACATCTCATCTGTCTGTCTGACGTAGAACCCGTTGCAGGAGTTTGTTATTGCTTCTGTAGTATCCTGAGAAGCAGTTTAAAACTCCTTTCATTCACACCAAATCAAAGCAGGTGTAATTCAGTGAACCAAGAAATAACTCTTTGTGCAAGAGCAGAATTAGGACTTCTTTAAAGCAAACAACTACTGCAACAGGTATATCAGGCATGCCATGTGTACGTCCTCCTAAAGACATGAATGAAAAGGCTAAGGAGTAAAAGAAAAGCAGAAAAAAGTGTGTCACATAGGAAGGAGTTGGGCAAGAATATTATCTGCATGTTTCAGTAACTGTTGCTTTTTAATTTTATTTTTCAGATACGTAAAATAGTGGTCTTACTATTTTTGAGCTTATTGCATATTAATAGCCTTTCTTCTAAGAAGCTAATGGCCACACTTAAACCTCAGAAAATGTAGAGGATCTCTGCTTAAAGCTACAGGTCGCAAAGCTTGCTGAAGATGATCTTTTTTTAAGGTGATGCAGTGAAATGACATCTTGACTCCCAATCATCTATTGTAGCTACCAGACTGCTCATGCTGTTATTGCCTTTGCTTTTTTCCCTGTGTCAGTGAAATATTTTCCTCCTCCTTTTCTTTAAATAAACTGCACTTGGTTCCACATTTTGTGAAGTTCTATCTCACTTTCCTGGAATGTGGCCCCAATAGCTTCAGAGAATAATTTTGTACCCCAAGTTTAACACACGAGACCCCACCACCCATTATTATTGCTTCAGCTCTTCTTTGATAGGTTTTAACTAACAGCCCATTTTCTTCTGAGCACAGCCCACTGCCTCTAATGCTGCGGTTCTGAGGAGTTTTAGCAACCGTAGATGGTGCTGTGTTGTAATGCTTTGATTTTTTTTTT